>JAMZAV010001155.1:0-184212 GCA_024449915.1 Sweltsa coloradensis | reverse complement strand
CCTACCACTTAATAAGTAGGTCTACTATGACACTTAGGGGGGGTGGGGGAAGGGAGGGGGAGATTTGTTACAAACTATTGTGTGCCTTGTTGCTATGAATGTTCCGATGTCTCTTTGACATGGTACCTGTAATGGTAATAATTAGTTGCTAATGCTACCTATTAAATCTACATTACAAGATCCAAATTAAAACTTGAGCATTGGAAAATCATGCAGCCAAGTTTACGTAGGCCTCAACTTACAAGATTCATACACATCACCGTTTGTGCTTCGATTTTTTTGATGAGCGAAGCGAAGATTCCATTTCACTACACTGGAGAAATTAATTAGTAGGTCTACTATGACACTTAGGGGGGGGGGGGGGAAGGGAGGGGGATATTTGTTACGAACTATTGTGTGCCTTGTTGCTATGAATGTTCCGATGTCTCTTTGACATGGTACCTGTAATGGTAATAATTAGTTGCTAATGCTACCTATTAAATCTACATTACAAGATCCAAATTAAAACTTGAGCATTGGAGAATCATGCAGCCAAGTTTACGTAGGCCTCAACTTACAAGATTCATACACATCACCGTTTGTGCTTCGATTTTTTTGATGAGCGAAGCGAAGATTCCATTTCACTACACTGGAGAAATTAATTAGTAGGTCTACTATGACACTTAGGGGGGGGGGGGAAGGGGAGGGGGAGATTTGTTACGAACTATTGTGTGCCTTGTTGCTATGAATGGTCCGATGTCTCTTTGACATGGTACCTGTAATGGTAATAATTAGTTGCTTATGCTACCTATTAAATCCAGGCCTACATTACAAGATCCAAATTAAAACTTGAGCATTGGAGAATCATGCAGCCAAGTTTACGTAGGCCTCAACTTACAAGATTCATAGACATCACCGTTTGTGCTTCGATTTTTTGGATCAGCGTAGCGAGCGAAGCGAAGATTCCATTTCACTACCGGTACACTGGAGAATTTTATCCTTTTTTTTTTTTTTAATTTTTGCCTGTTTGTTAACAAAATTCTGGCTAAACCAATACTCAAATTGCGATTAAATTTTCTGGAGATCTTCGAAATCTCTAAACTTAAAACTGCCACGTTTTTAAGCGCAATCGAAAAATTATTTCTCATTAAAATTGCAATTTTACGATTTTTTTTATTTTTAAAAAATTTTCTTCGACTTATAACACAATGCTTAGGCCTATGCTTTATCCGATTGTAATGATTTTTTTTACAGAATCTTAATTTTGTGAATTTATTTATTAGTGTGAAATTTGAGCGCAATCAAAAAATTATTTCTTATGAAAATCGCAATTTTACGATTTTTTTATTATGTTTAAAACATCGATTTATAACGCCTACGCTCTATCCGATTGTAATGATTTTTTCACAGAACCTTAATTTATTTAATGAATTAATAAATTGGTGTGAAATTTGAGGCGATCAAAAATAATTTCTCATGAAAATCGCAATTTTACCCTTTTTTCGTTTAAAAAAAAAATCTACGACTAATAACACCTATATCCTTTATCCGATTGTAATGATATTTTCATATAACCTTAATTTTATGAATTTATATATTTTTGTGAAATTTGAGTGCGATCAAAAATAAATTCTAATGAAAATCGCAAGTTTGCGTTTTTTTTTCGTTTAAAAAAACATATGCTCATCCAACAACGTGCCTGAAAAAGCGTTTGCCAAAGCTTCCTAGTGTTAGAATCACATTTGCATTGCTATGGATTCCACAAGGAAGTATACACCCCAAAGATTTTATTAGGGCCTAACAATCGGAAACGTTAAATTTAAAAAAAAATTAAATAAATACATTCATTCTACCCACTCAAGTCAGTTGATTTTTCTGCTAGGCCCTTGATCATTGCATTGGTAGCTTTTCTTCCTTATCCATCCCCAAAATCCTGCTTCTCATCGTCAACATCCATCAACGTTCCTGTTTCTGGCAGGGTCAGCTTGGGTAGTCCACGCCATCCGCGATGGCACATACGATCATGAGCGCTGATAGCGTGCGACTATGGGAATGTGAAGTTGAATACCGCGTTAGGCATGGGTTTTTCTTTTGAGTACTTTCTCTCCTCCTCTCCTACAATAGAATATCTTCCTCATCTTGCCAGGTTTCTCATCTTTCCTGTGGGTCTCCATCCATCACTTCCTTTGCCTCCCTTTCTCCTTTCCATTCTTAGTTCATGCATTTCCTTGGGCAAACTCTCTTTTGACACACATTTCATATGTCCAAACCATTCCAACACCATCCCATCTCTTAACTTCTCTACACCCAGCAATTCTCCCTATCCCACACTAGTCTCATACAATGGTGGAAGTTGCTAGCCTGCCTTTTGCATTCTGTCGTTGATTTCTTTTTAACTATCCACTTGCTATTACTAAACTCTCCAGTCCCCACTACATTCAGGGTTACCCCATCCAGTGGCGGCTCGTGGGGTTTAAAATAGGCAGGGCACAATATATTTGAATGGACTTGCGTGGGCTACAAGCCGCCGGAGGCGAAAAATTTTGGCATATATTTAGCTCCAAGACAGCCTTTACAGCGATTTGAGCAAGGGAGAACTATACTCATAACACAAAAATATTTTCAATATTTTTTTAGGGCGCAACAAAGTTGCGCCCCTGGGCTAGAGCCTAGTTAGCCTAATGGTTAATACGGGCCTGGGCACAAATATCATTTAAAACTGGTAATTTATCTATATTTTTCGACCTTGCTTAAAGTAAAAGAAGATAATAGCAGCACATGCAAATTTACCTGGTATTTTAATGCCTGTAAATAAGTTGTACTCTTTTTTTTTCTTTGGACACGGCGAATTCCTCGATTACCCGCACAACGCAGCAGCGCGTAACGTGTTCTCCTTACAACAGCTCTGGGCCGACTAAAATCATGCCCATCCTGCCGGAGTTCCAACGCTTATTGCGAGGCAACGATTCGGCTATTTCCGAATAAAACTGACTGCGCAGGCGCAGCCTGGGCGCAACTTCGTCTAGCCCGTAGAAGGCTCACTCGAGCCAAGCGTTGTTCGCTGTTTCCTTACCGCGCGCGCGTTCAAATTGAAAATACAAACTATTTGATTTTATGTAAATGTGTACCACGACGTCTTCAACTCGTATATGAGAGTGATTGTTGGCGGGAAGAGTAGGAGGGGCACATGCCCCAATGCCCTTATGGTAGAGTCGCCTGACCCCATCAATCCTATTCTCTGCTTGGTAGGCACCTCAGTCTCCTTCTCTAGGTAGCCTATAATTACAACTTGTCCATACCAATGAAGTTTAATTGACAACAAATTTAATTCATTTTCTACCGTAAAGGGTTTTTAAAGTCCACGTTGCAACACTATTGAAGGAGTAATAAATAAACAGGGGAGATAAAGACATCAACTTTTGTAATTGTAGATATAGCCATATGTCAAGCCTGCAGCGCGCATACTTATTCATGGGGGGGGGGGGAGATAAAATTAGATTTTTTAAACAGATGAATTTGCAATTAACTATTTATTTGCTGCTGATTTAAGAGCAAGATGTAGTAGGACTTCGCATTCTCAAATAAACTGGGGAGATAAAGACATCAACTTTTGTAATTGTAGATACTATTAGCCATTATGTCAAGCCTGCAGCGCGCATACTTATTCATGGGGGGCGGGGGATAAAATAAGATTTTTTTAAATAGATAAATTTGCAATTAACTATTTGTTTGCTGCTAATTTGAGTGCAAGATGTACTACGACATCGCATTGTTTTCATTGGAGTATAAAATGACATAAGATTAGGGTACCAAATTCTTTTCAATGTTGTGGTTTGCATTCATCTCATGTTTTTCATGGCAACTGTGCAACTCTGTGAAACAGTTAAATCAATTATCCTCCTTTGTAAATCAGGTTTTATAACTGAATAGGATAGACGTTAAATAAATAAAATAAATAAAAAAAGTCATCATTACTTATGCCAGTCTCAAACTCCACCTTCAACTCCTCACATCCAAGTATATTTTTATTCCCTCTATCCAAACTAGGGTTGCCAGATAGCAATTTTAAAAAACCCGGGGGGTGGGGGTGCTAATTTTGTTTTTCAAAATTTCAAAATTTCAGAACACATTTCACTTTTTCGATGAAGATTAGAAATACTAGGTACATTCAGACTATACTTTAAATATTTTGCTTTGATAATCGTAGACCTGCTATCCTATAGATATGGATGAGGTAACTAGGTACACAAATAGTCTTGAAACTGAAACTTCAGTCGAAGTCGTTAAACGACGGAGCGAAGATATTATCATGTAGGCCTTGTTGGGATGACAGATGGACAACGCACATTTATTACGCCTTGAAGAGTCCAACATAGCAACCTGTCTAGTCCAGAGACTGGATACGACTAATTTCAGTTGTCTACCCGTTTCTTTCTGTGAACGATGGTTCAGGCGATTCGGTCAGGGTTGTGTAGTGCACTGTGATTGGTTGTTACGCGTGGGTGTGACTGACACGAGTAGGAGTCGTAGAGGCGCAGGGGGAGAGGAGTATAGTGAATTAGAATTAAATAAATAAATAAATAAATTGTATTTAGAGTCTATCCGCTCAGTTATATAACTGATTTTCAGTGGAGGACTTTAAATCAAAGCGACCAAGCCAACCCTGTAGGCCCCGACGCAATCGACGAGTGAGCGATAACCAACCAAAGATCAATATTTTTAATAGGAAATATAGCAATCAGTGGTATGGACAGTGCGAACACCCGCAAATCAACGCCAGAATCAACAAGGCCGATTCAGAACAACTCTGAATTTACTATGTGCTTCGTTGCTAGGACGGCTCCGAAGTCACCGTTTACAAACTCCTAAGACACGAACTGATGGACTTAAGTCCAAATCAGAAGTTAAAAAACTACTGACTGTAGCGGGAATCGAACCCTGGACCTTCTGCATTGGAAGCAGATACGCTAACAACAAGACCAACGAGCCACACAAACCAACGAGCCACACAATTGTACACAATTATAGACAAGAACGTTATTGTCTTCGTCGTGAGTGGCCGCAAGTTTTTACTAAGTGGCGAGCCGAGAGAGACCAATAATATGCTGTTTAATAGTCGAGTTTCTACATTTAAAAAAAAAACAGGATGGCATAGGTCCCGATACAAAACGAATCTGGACACGGGACACAAAACCTAAAATCGGGACGTCTCGCAACCCTAATCCAAACCCAATTTCTTTGAAAAAAATTAATCGCTGGTAGGCCTTCAATGCTTTTCCCACAATAGGCCTAACCGTCTCCAACAATAATTCAGTCATCTAACTTGTTGAGAATTTACAACTTTTAACCAACCACTTTTATTATTCAGAGATTATTCTGCTTTAACAATCGTATTGCAATGTCAATTGATGCAGTGAAGCCAATGGCAACACTTTTCAAAGCTTGCTATAGAAACAACTCAAGCTATTTTGTAACTAATTGAACGAGTGAGCGTAGCAATTTCCATTTGACTTAAACGGCCCTTATGGTTTTTCTGCGTGTGTGTGTGTACGTTGAAAATCGGCTGAATCGCTGAACAGATTGCGCTGAAATTTTAAACGGACATCCAGTACGAGTTTATTGAGAACTGCTAACAAAATCAGCAAGATTCATTACGATTTAAACCTACAAAAAATGATAAACTGAGAAATAGACTTCCAATGTTTAGAAATTATTTTAACGACAATGTTTTAGATTTTGAAAAGATATTTTTTGTTTGTTTTTCGCCTGGTCGTGAAATGCCGTGTCCATGCAAGGTCAGTCGAATGTTGGACGTCAAGGTTCCCCCAAATTCCGCTCGTAGATTGAGTAAACCTTGCAATATTTTCACGTATTTCGTACTGGTTATGTTTACCATAGTAGGCCCTATTGCCACAGATGATGGACTACACTGCGTTATATGCATTTCAAAACATGTTTAATTATTTTTTAAATGCAATCTAGAAATTACAAAATCTTTCCCAACCAGGGGATTGAACCCACGTCTCCCACATTTCGGCTACAAGGGCGCTTTAGCCAACTAGACTAGGGAAACGCCAAAGTCGTAGTTAGACGAGTGAGCGAGTCATGTGGTGAGTACCCGGGAACATTTGCATTGAAGTTTGATAATTATATTCGTATAAATAATAGGGTATTGGTGGAAAACACTGTGCCGGAGGTTGCTGTTGTTGGCAGTCTTGAACTGAATATTCCGTGTGACTGCCGGGTCTTGCTTAATGGTAGATTGTTGGTCCGGGAGTTGTGTAAAAGTTTAGGCCATAGTTTAGGGCAAAATGCTCCACTGTAGCCTATGATAGGCTAGGGAGGCCTAAGGTAAGGGGAAGAAAAGAAATGTTACCGGGTACTCAACACATGGCTCACTCACTCGTCTAACAACGTCTTTGGCGTTTCCCTAGTGTAATGAGTTGAATCACTTGCATGGCTAATTGAATGCATGCATTGCATATACAAGCCAATGCAGAATGGCCTATGGCTGTGTTTTGTGTCAAATATGAAATAACTAAATTTAACAATCTGAAACAAAATAAGATTGTGTGGTTATGTACGTGCACATACTGTACACCATTCTTCAAATGTTAAACCACACTAGTATTTGCTCGTATTGGCTTTTGTGTGGCTCGTTGGTCTTGTGGTTAGCGTATCTGCTTCCAATGCAAAAGGTCCAGGGTTCGATTCCCGCTAAAGTCAGAAGTTTTTAACTTCTGGTTTGGACTTAAGTCCATCAGTTCTTGTCTTAGGAGTTAGTAAACGGTGACTTTGGAGCCGTCCTAGCAACGAAGCACATAATAAATTCAAGGTTGTTCTGAATCGGCCTTGTTGATTCTGGCGTTGATCCGCGGGTGTTCGCACTGCCCATAACACTGATTGCTGTTATTATTTTTCTACAATTCAGAAATTAAAAAAGTCCGCCCCAACCGGGAAAATTGCTGTATTTCCTATTACAAATATTGATCTTTGGTTGGTTATCGCTCGCTCGTCGATTGCGTCAGAGCCTACAGGGTTGGCTTGGTCGCTTTGATTTACTGTCCCCCAATGAAAACCAGTTCTATAACTGAGTGGGTCGACTTTATTTATTTATTTATTTAATAATGCTAATTCTATCCATTTGAAAATCATGATGTATAATTTTATAAAATAAAGAACAAAAATTAACAATACCAATTTTGGTTTCAAATTATAATATTGGTAGGCACTATAAAAGTACAACAGTCGCTGCATTTATCACATGCATTTTGTAAGCTTTAAATAAAATGGTTCCCGTAATACGATACATTTATCACAGCAATTTAAACTTGGATTTTTCGGAAATTAAAACGACTTAAGAACTTGATTCTGCCATCGGATCGCGTTAATGTTGTGTAAATAAGGGCACTATCTATCGTCGGTTTAGCACACAATCAACGAGGGGTATAATAGGATTATCAATATAATGTTATGAGTCAACAGCTTACCTTAAAGAAATTGTCTCGGTTTGCGTAACAGGCTTCTCAGAAGGTAGCTTGATTCAATTCGAGGCAAAAAAAAATTATGTTGCTGTCATATAGTACTTGCATAGTAGGTACCAGATTTGAAGCCCTGCATAGTGTGTGGGCGGCGTATTGTGACGTCACTGCACGGCCACCGCCAGGCTGCGTAGAACTCGCTGCTGCATACATCCCGCGTGGATGCATTCTATTAGCAAACCATGGGCAGTCCCACGTTTGAATGTTTTTGTGTTTTGAAAATTCAATTACTGGTAAAACCGAGATCGTCAGTCTATTATTGTGGGTTGAGATAGATGATTTGCAGAGACTTGTCTAGGAAATTCTTGGTAGCGATTGGAGCCGATTGAAGTACTATTTGAATCTCTTTCACTGTTAATAACCACTAACCAGTCAGTGGTCAGTTCGTGTTTGCAGTTCAAGTTGAAAACGTCTTTAGGTACAAAATTTCTTTGACAGTTCTGTCTTTGGGTCCATCCAAAGGTTCCAATACTTTGCCATGTTATGGTAATTTCTTGCTTCTATATTATAGGCTTGCGCGTCAATTACAATTTTTATTTAGGCCTAATGTCTGGAATTGTGCCGTATAGTTTCTAACCTAAATATATACAGAAGCCGAAAAACAAGAAGTAAACCAACAACGAACAGGTAAATCAAATAGATTAACAAATTTTAAGAGTAGATCGGGAAAGTCTTATTGACTATTAAAAAAAATCGCCCTCGAAAAATAAATAAATATACTATTAAGTCTCAGCCTAAATTAAATCAAATATGTTGTGCACTGGTCACAATCGTATGAACTTGTCAATATTAAATAAAACACTACACCAAAGAGGGTGGTATAGTTAAGTTGTTTGCGATCTGACTTATATATAGGTAGCAGCAGCGAGGATCGTAGCCGTACACATGATGTCACAACTATTTCATGCGGGGTTGAAAGAAAGCCGCGTTAGAGCCACACTACCCTCGGATGGAATTTTTTACACATGCCTTCTTTCCATAAACACTCTTGAAGATTAATATAATAGATACTTGTGAGAAACTGGGACAATGTCTTTAAAGAGTTTGGCGGCTGTGTAGAGTTATAATACACAAATATTATGATGAGATGTTTTGGCTTGAACAGCCTTGTTCACTATTTACAAGTATATGTACAATGTGTATGGGTGTATGTACAAGTTACTCTCAACTCTGACGGGTGAACTAGGCTGTTCAAGCCAAAAAGTTTTGTATTTTTGGCTTAATGTTATTTGTGTATTATGTGACCAACTCTACACATCCGCTGAACTCTTTCAAGGTAAGCTGTTGGCTCCTATCATTCTTTCCCAACCCAACACTAGGCCTATCAACCCAAGCAATATGTTATATTTAACTTAGGCCTATATTTTCATTAATTAATTTAGTTCATTACAATTAATTGATACATTACCGAATACCACAGATTGACAGTTTGTTCATAAATACTCTTTTTTTAATGCACGTTAATGCTTGCAAAGATATTACAAAATGGAGATAAGACACTTGGTTTATCGCGAAGTTTCTAGTGTGCTGTAGAGGAACGAGTGATTTGCATTGCACTGCTGATTCGGTGGGCAGTGAAAACATAGCTGCTTAATTCATACTACTGTGTTTACCACGGAAAGTTAATTCGTATTCGAAGTTCTAGTTCACTTTCGGTATCGGACTAAAGTTGAACCGTTACGAGCTATATCGAAGTGTACAAGTCGCGATTGCGCGCGGCTTGAAGCTGCTGCGCGGGGCGCGTGTAAAACCTCGTAGTTCTCGTTGCCGCGACAAACTTGAGAATCGGTCCTGACCGGCCACGATACCGAATTTTCCGGACACGTTTATCGTTTATCCAAAGACCTGGGACAATTTTTTTGTGTGGCTCGTTGGTCTTGTGGTTAGTGTATCTGCTTCCAATGCAGAAGGTCTAGGGTTTGATTCCTGCCAAAGTCGGAAGGTTTTTTAACTTCTGATTTTTCTTGTCTTAAAAGAGTTTGTAAACGGTGACTTTGGAGCCGTCCTAGCAACGAGGCACATCGGCCTTGTTTATTCTGGCGTTGATCCGTGTGTGTTCGCACAGTCCATACCACTAGGCCTAATTGCTATATTTACTATTAAAAATATCGATCTTTGGTTGGCTATCGCTCACTCGTCAATTGCGTCGGGACCTACAGGGTTGGCTTGGTTGCTTTGATTTACTGTCCCCCACTGAAAATCAGTTATATGACTGAGTGGTTAGACACAAAATAAAATTTGTTTTTTAAATATTGTTTTCCAAGACACTTTCGATATGCGGCCGGACCCTACCTGCTACCCTGAAGTCGCAGTTAAAAGGATTTTTTAAACCGGGGGCTTTTGTAAAAATCGGGGACAAATATTTTTGGAGAACAAATCGACAACTCCCTATAACATTCATAATCTATTTAATTTAATTTAATTTTTTTTGTACTTCTACTATTGTATATTATATTCATAATTAGTGGACTGAATAGTTAAAGCTACATTCTATACTTGATGGTTATAAGTTATAACAAATTATGCTAAGAGATTCTTACTCTAAAAATAATGTTATAACTGTGATGTACCATTGTTGTGGTGATAGAGTAGCATTCATAGCAGTGAGGCACATCATAAATGATACCAATCTGACATTAAATTCCCTTACATTGTAAGTGTGTTCTATTGACCGTTAGTAACACCAGTCTTATCGGATTCTCCACACCACCGCACATTTACTTATCATTGGTAGCATAGCAGATCTGGGATTGAGTCCCAGACAGGCTGACTTTCAAGTACACAACATACACAGCACACACACACACAATAGACGTACACAACCACTTTTGAAAAACATTAACAATTAAATGAACAGTTTTTGCACTTCAATATTGAATCTCAAGCAACAATTTAGAGTAGTTAGCATAGCCATAGTCTGGGTTCAAGTCCCGGACAGGCTGACTTCCAAGTTCACAACACTCGCAACAGACGTACACAATCACTTAGAGAAAACATGAGCATTTAATTAAATAAAGTTTAAACACTTCATTATAGTACCTCAAGCATTTAAATAAATAAAGTTTTAAGTAAAACTTCACTATAGAAGCTCAAGCAACAATTACAAGTAGTTAGCATAGCCATGATCTGGGTTCGAGTCCCAGACAGGCTGACTTTCAAATACACAACACTCGCAACAGACGTACACAACCACTTTGAGAAAACATTAGCATTTAAATAAATAAAGTTTTAACACTTCATTATAGTACCTCAAGCATTTAATCAAATAAAGTTTTAAGTAAAACTTCACTATAGAAGCTTAAGCAACAATTACGAGTAGTTAGCATAGTTATGATCTGGGTTCGAGTCCCAAACAGGCTGACTTTCAAGTACACAACACTCGCAACAGACGTACACAACCACTTAGGACGTGTCTGATTGCTTGAAAAACGTGGCTCAGTCTCATTCTCATTCTCAGTTTTACGTCATCAATAATCGGTGACGTCAGAAGCAATGTACGAAGGGTCCAGATCGAGACTGAGAACGGGAATGAAACCAAGTAACGAAATAACCACACTCGTTTTCATTCTTATTACTAAAAAATGGCGGCCTCGGGAGACGATCAAACTTAAACACTTCCAAATCACGTTGAGTAACCAAATAAATTATTAAATGTAATAAATAATATAGAAATTAATAGCACAGAGTCAAATTTGATATGGAAACGTGATGTAAACACTTTAAAGTACTGTTAAGATCGCAATCAGTCGGCCACCTGCATGTGTCAACTCCACGGCTGTTCGTCTGTTTGTTTTGATGTTGATAGCATTGTTGATACTCCCACCAAGAAACGACCGAAAGTTACACTTCTAGTAATGAGGACCGAGATTGAGAATGAGACTGAGAATGAGAATGAGACTGAGACTGAGAACATAGTTCAGACACGTCCTTAGAGAAAAACATTAGCATTTGAATAAATAAAGTTTTAGCACTTCATTGTAGTACCTCAAGCAACAATCTAGAGTAGTTAGCATAGCCATGATCTGGGTTCGAGTCCCAGACAGGCTGACTTTCAAGTACCCAACACCCACACAACAGACGGTAATCAATTTCATAGAACATTAACAACTAAATACTCCAGCAACCATAGAGTAGTTAACACTTTCAAATGGTCTGGTTGAGTCCCAACAGGCTGACTTCAAGTATGAATTAAAAACATTCGAAATTCAAGCAACAATAGAGAAGTTAACTCACACTACATTTATCAGTCGGGCTGGGTTGGACTACTCGGGTGCGTGCTGGATTTCTAATCTCAGTTCACTAATGTTGGGTGCGCATCAACGAGTTTATCAATCAAAATAAGCTCGCACCGAGTATTCTGATTCTTCCTGCCTGATAAACATAGTGCAGAGTCGGATGGTCTGGGTTCGAGCCCCAGACAGGCTGACTTGCAAGTACACAACAGACGACAACCACTTTCATAAAACATTAAAAATTCAAGCAACAATATAGTAGTTAACACACACTACGTTTATCAGTCGGGCTGGGATGGTCTACTCGGGTGCGTGCTGGATTTCTAATCTCAGTTCACTGATGCTGGGTGCGCATCAACGAATGTTTATCAAGCAAACTTAGCTCGCACCGAGTATTCTGATTCTTCTGCAGATAAACACAGTGCAGTGTGGGATGGTCTGGGTTCGAGCCCCAGACAGGCTGACTTGCAAGTACACAACAGACGACAACCACTTTCATAAAACATTAAAAATTCAAGCAACAATATAGTAGTTAACACACACTACGTTTATCAGCCGGACTGGGCTGGACTACTCGGGAGCGTGCTGGATTTCTAATCTTAGTTCACTAATGTTGGGTGCGCATCAACGAGTTTATCAATCAAAATAAGCTTGCACCGAGTATTCTGATTCTTCCTGCCTGATAAACATAGTGCAGAGTCGGATGGTCTGGGTTCGAGCCCCAGACAGGCTGACTTGCAAGTACACAACAGACGACAACCACTTTCATAAAACATTAAAAATTCAAGCAACAATATAGTAGTTAACACACACTACGTTTATCAGTCGGGCTGGGATGGACTACTCGGGTGCGTGCTGGATTTCTAATCTCAGTTCACTAATGTAGGGTGCGCATCAACGAGTTTATCAATCAAAATAAGCTCGCACCAAGTATTCTGATTCCTCCTGCCTGATAAACATAGTGCTGAGTCGGATGGGCTGACAAGTACACAACAGACGACAACCACTTTCATAAAACATTAAAAATTCAAGCAACAATAGAGTAGTAAACACACACTACGTTTTATCAGTCGGCTGGGATGGACTACTCGGGTGGCGTTGCTGGATTTCTAATCTCAGTTCACTAATGTTGGGTGCGAATCGGCGAGTTTATCAATCAAAATAAGCTCGCACCGAGTATTCTGATTCTTCCTGCCTGATAAACATAGTGCAGAGTCGGATGGTCTGGGTTCGAGTCCCAGACAGGCTGACTTTCAAGTACACAACACACGTAACAGACGACAACCACTTTCATAAAACATTAACAATTCAAGCAACAATAGAGTAGTTAACACACACTACGTTTATCAGTCGGGCTGGGATGGACTACTCGGGTGCGTGCTGGATTTCTAATCTCAGTTCACTAATGTTGGGTGCGAATCGGAGAGTTTATCAAGCAAAATAAGCTCGCACCGAGTAGTCTTGAGCCCAGGCCGCCTGATAAACGTAGTGCTGAGTCTGATGGGCTGACAAGTACACAACACCTACACAACAGACGGTAACCACTTTCATAGAACATTAACGATTAAATACTCGAGCAACAATAGGGTAGTTAACATGGTCAGATGGTCTGGGTTCGAGTCCCAGACAGGCTGACTTTCAAGTACACAACAGAAGACAACCACTTTTGTAGAACAATAACAATTACATATGTAAGTGCTCAACAATAGAGTAGTCAACACGTAATGGTCTGGATCAAGTCCCAGAAAGGCTGACTTTCAAGTACACAACACACTCATAACAGATGTACAGAACCACTTTCTTAAAACATTATCTATTAAATATTCAAGCAACAATACAGTTGGATAACACTGTCCGATGGTCTGTTTCCCCGTTCGAGTCCCAGACGCACCCACAACCGACGTACCCGAACACCTTCGATGAACATTAACAATTAAATAAATAAGTATTTATTGAGTGTTTCATTAAACTCACTTACCAAAGTCACCGTTATTTCTCGTACTTGGCGAAATTTTCGACGAGGGTCCCCTCATCTTCGTCCGGCCACGCCAGACACACTGAGGTCTAAAGTGTTTTGGGTCTGGCTTGGGGGTGGTTGGGCTAGTAGGCAAGCTCTGGATACATAATCTGCCACCAGAGGTCTCCAGATTGTGTGTAGTTCTAGGCTTGGTTGGCTGATGCCACCAACTGCACAGAGCATTGCTGCTGCTTCTTTAATTTGCACGTTCTTGGGTTATTGTCTTTAAATAAAATTTTAGGTTCGTCCTACTTTATTGGTTGATTGCATTCATACTTATGGTCTTTGAGTTGCAAGCAAATTGTTCCCTTTTCTACTGCTTTTTTGTGTTCATTGATACGCAGTACGCACTGACACTGGTCTTTCTGTCTCACCCAAGTATGTATGATTGCATCCACAGGGGATCGAATAAACTACGTGTTTAAACGCCTCGACCGGGTTGCAAGGTTTCGTCTTATGAGGACACTTCTGAGGGTCAGGAGGGACCGGAAGAACTGTCCTCAAATTAAAACGATGGGCGATTCTACGTAATTTTTTGCAAATTCCTGGAATGTAATCAACAATGATTGTGGCCGTAGGTTTATCTAAGGGAGTCGCTGGTCGTACAGTATTGTCGACACAACGCTCAATCCAGTTATTGCAAAGTATAGAGGGATAGTCATTACTTACGAAGGCATTTTGTAGTATACTCGTTTGCTCTTTTAAGGTGTCTGCGTTAGAGCAAACATTTTTTGCCCTCGTAACGAGACATGTGACTATTCCTTTTTTAACTTGTAGAGGGTGGTTTGAATTAAAATGCAAGTACTGGTTAGTGTGTGTTGGTTTCCGGTAGACTGATGTGATTAAAGTTGGGTTGGATGCAATATTGTTGTGGATATTTGTGTTGCTATTGTTGTTGTTTATGTTATTGCATGTGGTAGAGACAGGTTCACTGGTTGGTTTCTCTATCAGCATATCACCAACCAGTGTACCTGTCTCTACCACATGCAATAACATTAACAACAATAGCAACATTAATATCCACAACAATATTGCATTCAACCCAACCTCAATCACATCAGTCTACCGGAAACCAACACACACTAACCAGTACTTGCATTTTAATTTAAACTACTCTCTACAAATTAAAAAAGGAATAGTCACATGTCTCCTTACGAGGGCAAAAAATGTTTGCTTTAACGCAGCAGACACCTTAAAAGAGCAAACGAGTATACTACGAAACACCTTCGTAAGTAATGACTATCCCTCTACAGTCTGCACTTTACAATAACTGGATTGAGCGTGTTATAGTGCCAGCATGTAACTCGGCACAACCATGTGACTACCATTAGGATTCAAAATACGTAGCCCACAATCATTGTTGCCTTACACCTCCAGAATTTCGCAAAAAATTACTAAAGTCGGCCATTCTTTTATATTGTGATGACGACATTTCGGTGCCCCGTAAAGACCAGTGTCAGTAGCGAAACTTGACAAAACGGTCGAGGCCATTTCAACTCGAAAAAGTTAATTGCATCACCTGTGGATGCAATCTAAATACTTGTTAACGAAAACCCTGTATGCGATAAATAAAGCACAGCAAAAGAATGAGAAAGCGACCAATGCTTAGAACTCACAAGCACACTCAAGTTATGAATCAATCAACCAATAAAGCGGACCAAAACATCTTATTAGTGTGTCTGGCCCTGACCGCACAAATGAAGCAGCACCATCGTCGAAATTCAGCCAGCTCACGAGTAGAATACACAAAAGGCTTGGTCTGGTGTGTTATTATCCACAGTTTCTAATAACCCACCTATTTCAAAGAGTTACCCAAACATTTTGCACTTATGTTCTGGGGACTGAACAAGGATAAGCCAACCCTGTCGAAATTCGTCGAGTACGGGATAACAACACAGCGTTTGTGTATGGTAATATCAAACAAATGTGCTTTAAACACTTCATTATTAGAGTAGTTTGCATAGCATAATGACCCGGGCTCAAGTCCTAGACAGGCTGACTTTAAATACTACACACAACAGATGAATTATCAACTGGTCAAGCATATTTATAGCTTGAGCAACAATACCAAAGTTGGCATAGATAGATGAACTGAGTTTGAGTTCCAAAAGGCTAGTTTTTTTATTTGTTTTGCAGATACCTGCTCCATTTAGCTTAGCTAGTTGGTGCTGAAATTCCACCTACTAGCTCTTCTACAAGACCGCCCACACATACTTCGATCTGCTTCTCTGGCTTTGCATATCGCTTTATGCCATGTTTTGCTTTTCAGATATCTACTTGAAGTACGTACGACTTGTACGCGCTCAAATGCGAAGAACTTCTGAACATCTCTGCATCACGCCCACTAACTTCGCTCTCCACACATCTACCATGTTTCGTCGAACCCTGCTAATATCTCTAGCCTACACCTCACCTCCACAACTTGGTTGGGTGACTATGTGCTAATCCTTATCACGTTGCAATTTCAAGGCCATGGACATAGCCTGTTTTTCCACTGCCATTTCATGTACAATACTGTTCAATATACTTGTTAAACCAATGCTCTTGTTGTGTTCATTTTATTGTACTTAATACCATTTCTCTTTCCACTCTAGTTACTCCTACCTGAGCTTCATAAACTAGTTCATGGGATGAACTTGGGTTATGATCAAGGTTACATCCTGAAGTGAAGCAGTGGATTTAGATTCATGACTACTGCGATGGTGGAAGAGTCGACTTACAGTGATGTAGTACTCCAGTGCAAGAATTCCTTGCACTGGAGTACTTACATTACTGTAAGCTTCCGACTCTTCCACCATTGTCGCAGTTGTCATGAATCTAAATCCACTGCTTCACTTCAGGATTAACCTTGATCATAACTCAAGTTCATCTCATGAACTAGTTTATGGACTTAGTCTTTTTTTTCAAGGTTACATTTTGGAATTGACCTAGTTCCTTTTCCTCTTGACCTAATTAATGGACTTAGCTGTTTTTTTCAAGGCCATTTACTAGGTCGGCTGCTAACCTTGCAAGGTTAGCAGTTGACCTAGTTTATGGACTTAGCCATTTTTTTCAAGGCTAACTAATAATAATAATAATAAATAATAATAATTATTATTATTATTAATAAATAAATAATAATAGTAAATAAATAATAACAATTGCATTGGAAAAATATATATTTTATTAACAATATTAAATAAAATATACAATTATTATACAATTTACATGAAAAACAAGCAAAAAATGGATAAAAAGCACAAAAAATGGGCCAAAAAAGCGCTTTTTATACTACCTAAGTCTTTTTTGCACTTCAGAGCTACCACCCCCCACGAAAAACGTTTTCACTCAAACGGAGTGTTCTACCCAATGCAGAAACTGGACTGATGATGAAACTCGAAGAGGCCCACTTCCTAAACATTTAGTTGTGATTGAACCTACGAGAGGGTTCCATCACAACTAAGATATTCAGAAAATGGCAACCTCTAGTGAGATTCCATATCAGCCCTGTCGGTGCAATGCGGATAACACTCTGTTGAAGTGTAGCAAATGTAGCAAAAGTAGCAAAAGCAGCACAAGAGTCAAAATAGCCAACACCACTATGCAGGACGATGCAGCCATGAGAACAAATACACTAGGTCTCCTCCAGGGGTTAAGTGGCTATCATTGCTCCTAGTTTTATTAAGTATTGAAAACCCTCAAGTACTTCTGTGCTTGCAAAATAAACAGTACCCTTCTTAAGAACATTTATTTATTTCATGTCTTTCCCATTCAGATATAAAAACTGATTTACAAATTAAACTACGATTGCATCCAAATACAATAAATAAATCTGTATTTTAAGTCTACGCACTCAAGTCACAAAACTGATTTTCAGTGGGGGAACGTTAAAACTCCAATTTGCTCTAACCAAAATGCATTTCAAAATAGGAGTGATGTTAACAAGTAACTGAGAATGGATTAAAAAAAACTTGCTCAAGATTTAAATTTAAATAAATGCACAATGGTTCTCACAAAGGTTCTGGAGCTAAAATTATCAAGTTCATGTAAAAACTGCACAATTATGGAGACCTTCAACTAGAAAAAGAACCCAAGCCAAGGAGATTTCTACTGGCCATAGACTGGTGTTTTCCTCATCTTTGTATGTCAAGCCTCATATTATGGCAATTAGCAAACCAGAAAGGGAGTACTAACTGCTAATTAAATTTTGAACACACTAAGGATGCACAACAATTAAATGAAAATATCAATAATTAAAAATGTGACTGCTTCATTGATCCATAATATCGAACGATGGCGTGATCAAGACAATGTCCCAAAAAGGTAAACACTAATTTTTATTAATTTATAAAATTAACAAATAAATTAATATTTAGTCTACCCACTCAAGTCTCATAACTGATTTTCACTGAAAGTCATTTTAGTATCCGTGGTGGGCTGATGGCAAAGTTTCAAATTAGTACCATTCACCAAATTGAATAGCCATGATATTGCATAATCACACTTGCAGGGAATATGATGTGATGAATTTTCAACAAGTTGTTTCAGAAAACATGCAATTCTAAATTTTTATAATATGACCTATTATTAATTATTATTGATTATTGTGTGCATCCCTTGAACAAACACCTGAGGTAAAAAGAAAATACAAATTTTATCAAGTGTTTGTTGATGTGAAAGCAGATTTGATGAGAAATCTCCTAGCTCGGGTCTAATTCAAGTTGAAAATTATTATTGATGGTATCTGCCTAGATCCTCCCCCCCCCCCCCCCTCCCGGGGTCAAGCAAGCACAGAAGAGTTTAAGGGTTTCCAATCAGCTCAATTAACACTCGTGTTTAAAGCGGCAGACCCCTGCCAACACTATGTTATGTGGTTGTGTGAGAACTACAGCCTGCATGAAAAAGATTATAATGTTATGGTAAGAAAGTTTTTAAATTTAATTACACATTTAAATAATTAAATACACAATCAAAATACAAACCGTACCGATTATTATATTTAAATAATTTTTCTTGCATTATAATATAGGCCTAATCAAAACAAAACCACATAACTGTTGCAATCAGTTTTTAGATATTTTGCATTGTTCTCAAGATATTACTAAAAAACTGTAACTGCAGGGGTCGACCACCCTAAGAAGCCTGGTTCTTATGGGTCGCAATGTATTAGTTCTCACAACTGTCGGCCACAACAATACGTCTGTTCATTTGAGTACTTGTCATTATAAACCTGATGGGATTTGGCTGACAGCTACAACAATGGTTTAAGAAGTGTTTAGACTATAATTTTAGAGATGGTACAATTCTTCTCCGATTTGATTACCGATTTCAATACATGTTACTTCACTGATATTAATGATTACATCATTTTGATCTGATGAGGAAGCAAATGTTGATTTCTGATATTTAAACCACAACACGATACACCTATTATAAGCCTTCCATAAATACAAATAAATAAATTAATATTAAATTTAGAGTCTACCCACTCAGTCATGACTGATTTTCAGTGGGGAACATTGGATTGGCTGATAGACTGAGTGAAATAGGCCTACTCGTATTTACCCATAAGAATATTTAACCATTTTCCACAGTAAAGTAATAGGGTGGAGGAAGTGGCCTTAAATTTCCATATTTACACAATTGTAGTTGTATGTGCTCTTTTTTACAAGTTTCCACCTACTTTGCTTTCAATCTTGCATAAAAATGAAGTTAATAAACTTAGTGTTGAGGTTGATTTTAAGTTGCTTATTATTTTGCATTCTCCGTTAGACTATCGACAAGTGCCATGGCGGCCTAAGGAAGGAAAATCGGAATCGGCCCATCTCTAAAAATAAAATAAGAGCACGTATGTTGACTTGGAGAAGAGGTCCAAGGTGAATCAAACACAAACAACACAACCTCAAAGGCTAAGTGGTATAGCACAACGGTCTCCTGCTGGTAAAGCTAGTTTAAAGATAGGTGGGACTTTTCATGAAGATGACAGTCACTAAATATCATCAAAGCTGGATGCAAGTAACATTCTGCATACTAGATGCTGACATACAAGATTCGTTGTCAATTTAAAGCAAAACATTGATGATTATTGCTCACTCCCCCTACATAAATAGCCACTTTGAGCCTGTAAAAAAATATTAAAAATTGAATACTTGAATTTACATGTAAGTTTTTCCAGTGAACAAAGTCACAAATCAACTTTGTATTTTGATTTTAAAGTGCATGCTAATTAAAGTATTTTTGTAAATTAAGTCAAATAAGCCTACTATAAAACTGAAAAGTAAATGCTAATTTTGTAATTTAGAGGGACTCTGGTGTAAACTAGCATCGGTCGTGGTGGACATTGTGCTGCCGTGTTCAGCACTAGGAGTTTGTGCATATTTGTGTTTGTCATGTTACACGTTTCCCAACCTTTTAACTCTTCTCCGACCCAACTTACCTTGAAGTTTGGTTCTTTCCAAACTAAATTGTTGTAGCCTACTGTTGTAGCCCTACTAGTAACCAACATGAACAGACTTATTGTTGCTAAAGTATGTCAGTGGTACACAACACTTAATCATGCGAGCTGCTTGGGGAACAACAAAGGCCAAGGCCAATTGCAAATCATGGTGCTGTTAAAATAACGTAACGTTACAGTAGTTACGAAGAAATTGCTCATTAACCAGATTATTGAAGAACCGAACAGGAAAACATATTGGTTTTAGACTGTGATTTGCAAATGACTACAGTAGGCCTAGGGATTGTAGAGCCACCACCTTGGAATATGATGAGCAATTTAAAACAACTAACATGAACAACAATCTTGCATTTCAAGTGTTGTTTTACACACACTTTTTATAGAAGCTCTGCTAAGTCGAATTCAACTAAATTTAAAATATTTGTGCCACACACGAAAAAAAAAACATACGTTGACATTTAAAATCATACTAACTTCATAACTTTATAACCTAACTGGTGAAATTAGTTTTCACTTTTATTGTATCATACTCATACGGTAGGCCTACAGTATTGTCACAGCCACAGAAACCGTGATCAAGAATTTATTATGCTCAGCATAGTACGGTATAATGTCCCTACTGATGATCAGTTTTTGTAACTCAGTGGTTAGATCATGAACTCATTTATGTATTTACTTAGGCCTATATATTTTTATTGATGATGCCCTACGTATAATGAAACATTGAATATTAAGAAAAAAATGGAAACATACCATGTTGATAAGTTTTCTGCTAAATAAACAAATAACTTTCAAGTTTTAATAAAAATACATAATTTGGATAGATAAGGTTTCATAAAATATCTTTGGCCAAGTAGGGCCTACTAACTGAAAAACTGTGCAGCAAATTAGGCCTACTTTAAAACTTCACTTCAACACGAATATAGGCTGCAGGTATATTTAAAAAAATTAAGTTAAAAAAGTGGGGTGCAGCCATTATGCAAAGCAATTTGTTAATAGAAGTATATAGAGTACTCTCTAAAATTTGAGTGGTCAAATTAGGGATGAGGCCATTACTCATGCCCGATGGTGGCGTGTAGGGCCTAATCGAGTAAATACAACAATATAAAATATAAAAATAAATCAAGTCAAGATCAGATCCGTGCGGCACAAATATTTTTTAGGTCAATGTCATCGCAAGTTAAGTAGGTACCTCAACTCATCTTTGAAGAGTACAAGGCCTACACCTGTAGTACGACATATAGTAGGCTACTATGTTGTTCATGTTACTAAGTTTCTTCACAAGCAAGGAACTGCATAGATTGCTCACAATTTCATAGATGGATTACAAAATACAGTTATCTATTATATGGGTTAATTTAATACCAATGTTCTCAGATACAGAACATAGGTAATACTTGTTCTTGTAGCCATAACAGCAATGTTAGACCCGTATAGGGCTACACTAGTTATTTGTAATCCATCCAAAAAAAGGGAAATATGTCTGTGGAGGTCACCAAGAAAACAATGTGGAAACATAAGTTACGCTACACGCAAGAGTTGTGACCAGAGTTACCCCCACCCCCCACCCCGCTATAGTACCGGTACCTAAGTAGTTTTCTATGAATTATGTACAATCATGATCTAAATTGAATAAAATTTAAAAAACAATTTAACAACACAGGGCATGCAGGTAAAGTTTTTTTTTGTTTGAAAGGGTATTCACCCGCAACTCAAAAAAATATTTACCGTACATGACAAGTGCTTAATTAGATACCTACTAATTACTAATTTTACTAATTAGTAATTAATTATTGTTATGAATTTACCATGTACGTAACAGATAAAAATTGGGTTCACCATGACCCGATGGAAAATTAACTGATTGTAGTATCAGAGCTAGGTAGCATTAGCAACACTGTCCACAAAGAAATAACATTGGAACATTCTCTATGCTCCGTGACCTTGGAGGACTATGGTCAGAAAAAATATTGGCCAATAATGACATAGGCCCTACGTACTTTCATGTAGGCCTACGTACTTTCATGTAGGCCTACAGTTAATTATATTTTACTATTGTGGCTTATTTAATTTGAAACTGGTTCAGTCATAATAGGCCTACATTTCAAGAAGGGGTGTAATTTTGTGGTGGATATTGAAAGTAGGCTATGATCGTGCAAAGATCCAACTACCTACCAATAAAGTTTTTTTTTTTTGTAATGGACATTAAGATTGGTCCTACTTATCTAGGTGCACGTAATGGCACGGAAGCCAAGCCCTAGTACTTTCATAATATCAAATCAGAGTTTCAATACATAATCTTTTTAAGTAATTTCAGAATACTAGTATCACGGTATCACCTGTATGCTACAGAAGAATATGTGGAAAATAAGGTATATTTTAGGATAATAGCCTATGTAAAATCAAACCAACCTTGATGAGACCAGTTCTTGTAACGATTCACTGTTGAACTCTGTTCAATACAATAATGTAGGCCTAATAATATGTGTTTCCATGTTGTTTTAAAGAGGACACTGAAAGTCTACAGGAACAGCTCTGATTAAGTATAACGTCACAATCTGACATACGGTACCTACACCACAACCAACTACCATGTACAAACACTAGGATTCACTCCACAGTTCACTAGGAACCATTGGAAACTCGTTGCCTTTCAAGCACAGGCGTACTCAGCCTGTATCGGCTGACTAGTGGGCATACAACTTGTTTTAAGACGCTTCTGGACAATTCAATTAGGCCTCATATGAATAATAGAAATAGAACATGTTTATGAACAAGTTCTGCATTTAATTGCTCTTCAAAGGTTGACAATCCAAAAATGTTCTGAATATTATAAGTATTATGACATGATGGAATTTTTATTGGACTTACCAATAGAGCCTACAAAAGGATTATTCCAAAAAAGTAAAAACGTAAGCTTGAAAATTACCTACACTAGCTTATTTTAGCAAGCAGTTAACATAGGCTACAGTGTTCTCCCCAGAAATAAAGTTCGGTACCGGTACTATTCCAAAAAACATTGCCGGGTACGGGTAGTTAGACGAGGGAGTGCAGCGATTTAAGTCTACAATTCAACTCAAACGGCACTAGATTTGTTTTTTGTCTGTGACTTTGCTACAGAATGGCCGAACGGATAAGCAGATTGCACTGAAATTTTAAACAGGCATCCGGGATAAGTATTCAGCGTGCAGTTAACATTTTGATCAAAATCAGTTGCGGTTTAAATTTTAAGCCTACAAGACATAAATCATAATAAATTGAAAATATAGCTGAAATGTGTAGGACGACAATGGTTTTGTTCTTGTTTTATGGAATCATTTTTAGAATGTCATGCGGTGACCACGGTGTGCCGAATCTTGCACGCTGAAGTTCCCCAACATTCTTCCAACGCACTCGTCTAACAACAACTTTGGCGTTTTCCTAGTGCAATTTAAGGGCCGATACAATTAACGTGGGTCTTTGCTTGGACCATCACTTCAATTTGGTCCATATTCTCAATTCTCAACAAATAATTCAAGCCCGTTCTGACATACTAAATGGAATCTCAAATGTGGCAAATAAAACAATACAATCCCATACCACTCGCTGCCTCTTCTTGTCTGTGTTGATCTTTGTTTTGCATCCCGCTATCGGTGCTCGAGTAAAGCACCTTCTGACCTATAAATCTCTGTCTGACCATTTTCAACCGATTATGGATGCCTATTTTGATAATCGATAATGACTTTTTGAATATCGATTTCAATTATCGAGAAATTGTTATCTCGTAATATTGATTATCGATCAATAATATTGATTATCGTGTGCATCCTTAAACGCAGATTAAAGATAATAACATTTTAAGCCATAGTTTGAAGAAAAACAAACAACCCCGCAGCAGATTTCTAATCTTTCTTTTTTCTTTTGTGATTGCTGTACATTTTTCTTTTGATTTAAAAGGTCCTTTGTTCCTGCTGCCCACTAAGATCCCCTATCTTACCCTTCACGCAATCTTCCAGCATCGTATTGTTACCTTTAATTACTATAACTCAATAATGTATTCAATCTGCTAGAAGTCAAAAGCTCAAAACCAAATATAAATACTCAAGGTGATAAATTAAACCCTAGTCAATAGAAAGAGATGGTGCAGAGTCTGGCACTTCTTTATCTTGCTAATAGGGTTGCCGTTTGATAACCAATATATTGATCCGGAAACGATCGATAATCGATTCAGTCTTCCCGCCCTTCCGAAATTTTTGGAGATGTTTAACGATATTTTTTTCAGTATCGATATCGGCGCAATTTTTACGATATCATATCGTGATTTCGAAATTTCACAAGTAATATCGATAAAAATGACGATTTTTCATACGTGATCTGATCGTAAATGCTAGTCTTGTGTGCTTGATATTGATGGGATATTAGTCAAGTCATCGAGATTTTCAAGTAAATCTACTTAAAACATGTTTTTATACCTCAAATGCTTGAGCTCGGAGCGTGTAAAGATAACGAGTCGCGTCGTCGATGTTGTCACACTACTAGGGGTGTGCGAACCCTCGTTTTTTTTTCGAACCGAACTTCGAACCGAACCATCATATCAGACCGAACTTCGAACTCGAACTTCAAACTTCTTAAAAGTCCCCAAAAAGGAAGAAATATATACGTAAGCCTAGTTAAATCAACTCCGTTGTTAAATGCTTAACACCAAATAGGTGTTGTAGGCTTTGGTTCACTTTTAGAGGACACAGTACCTGAACTGTTTTTTGCTAGGCCTAGGACTGCTTTTTGCTAGGCCTTTGATTTTAAGCTGTCATTATTATGATCTTTACCTTGTACGTTGTAAGTATGATTTATATCCTTGAGGATGTCATTTCAAATGACGAAGCAGGGTAGAAGTAGTACTTGAAGGAGTCTGTACGATTTTGTTGCAGTAATTCCGAATTACTTATTAGTAATTACATTGAGATGTTTTTTTTTGCAAATCAGTGTAAAATGCTTCCAATGTAGGGCTTTTAGGGTTTTAATAACACCTGCTTGTTTGCCTAGGCCTAACAATGAACCAAGGTCACAGCTTAGGCCTAGGTTGTAAATAAAAGGCTTTTTGTTGTAGGCCCTCCCCTATGCCTAGGCCTAGTGTTGTTGTTTGTTTGTTTGTTTGTTGTTTGTTTGTGTAGTGTGTTTGTGTTTGCCTAGGTTAGCATTATTCTCACTTGTGTATTCTTTCCATTGCCATTCTTATTTCTTGTAAGTAAAGAAGGGAATTTCTTAATTAAAAAAATTTCAAATGAAAATAATATACGTACAACAATATCTGGGATAAAAATCGTCTAAAGATGCAAATTCATGTTCATTTCACACAGCTGATACCTAGGCGCATGCCTAGGCGGCCATTGGCTCCCGGAGACCCACCTTTATAATAGAAGGTTCTGTTCTTTTGACAGACTGTGATTGGCAATTTAGAAGGCGGTGGCGTTTGAATTTAGGCGGGAAGGCGGGAAATTCAAATAGTTCGTTTTCGAACATGATATAAATTCTTCGAACCGAACTCAAAATTTTAAAGAAGGTTCGAGTTCGGTTCGTTTTCGAACGGGTTCGCACACCCCTACACACTACGACGGGAGCAACTTGACTGAAGCACAGTATAACAATCTCTTACAGTAGCGAAACTTCAATGCACTGCCTGCAGGGTGATTTGCTGTCGTTGTCGGCTGCGCGTACCGCCGCGACACTAGCGCGACCTAGCCAAAGTGAGAGTCAACTAACGATGACTGGCCACAGCAGAGTCGATAAAGTTGCCCGTTGCCCAACGGGGAAACTTCTTTATCGACTCTGCTGTGGCCGGTCATCGTTAGTTGACTCTCACTTTCGCTAGGGGCGCGCGTGACGGTTTGACAGCGTGTTTTGCTAGCGAGTTTCGCTACTGTATATTATTGGTATACTGTGACTGAAGTCCCATACAGCGCGCGACGTGAATAAGAGCGTGGTTGGAGGGGAAAGCGGTATCTCTACCCGCTAACTTGTTGTCGCTTTACTTCATTCCGTAGTGCTACGGTTATATTATCTTATCAGTTCTCTGAGACCAATATTAGTCTATTCGTCTCCCAAAGTAAGATGATGAATATTATTCATCTCATCATGAAATAAATATCGGAGCATTAAATAGTTAGTTCCTGTTATCTCGTAAATGAATGAACGACAATTAGGCCTACAACAAAAGCTGATATGAAACTTCATAAAACATTTACAGAACTAAGATTTCCGAGTTCACACACACAACACATGAGCCGGGTAGCATCTGTTTACACTTCGCAGTGCGCTCTAGTCTGGCCGGCCAGCCACACATGCGGGAGGGGGAGCCCACGCTCTTGTGAAAGACGTCGAAAAAACCCTGTTTTGAGCAAATAGAAGGAACATAAGCATGCACTCGCAAAGGTTCACGGTCCGCGTCGTATGCAAGAAAGAATAGGCCTAATTTTTATTCAAATATCGATTATCAATTGACGTAAAAAAATGATATTTATCGATCGATAATAATCGATTATGCGCGATTACCGATATTCAAATTCATATCGAACAGCAACCTACTTGCTAACAAGCCATTCTTATCTGCCAATGCAGTCCTTCTACCTCCCCCCAGTAAACCCACTCATTGTGACCTTGACAAGACATAGAGGATGCAATGATGCTACAGAAGTGTTATCTTTATGGCCAGAGTGAGCATCATTCTATAAATAGCACAGTCTGCTTCTCACTAAATACGAACGGCAACATGCTTGTGAAATAACCCATCTCAGCACATCATCGAAACATTACCTACTTGGTAGAGGCTTTATGATAGTTGACGAGACCATGCCCTATTCTCAGCTGCCGCAGCTGTAATTTTTCAATCTGCTGCTCAGGTTCAAATAATGGTTTACCACGGACATACCAAAAACAAATATACGTCGAAAGAGAATGCGGAAGATGCGCTGCAGAGGGATTGGCGTGCCTGCAACATACTCTAAGCTACAGTTTACGTCTGATAGGAGGCGAGGCCAAGACACGGATTCCAGAAATATTTTTAACCCTTTTTAGGACAGTGGGATACTATTTCACACTTTTCAAACTCTACAGTTATATCTCGCAGTTTTTTTTTATACTTTTAACCGGGTAAAATGCTACTTTGTTTTGTTTGAATTGGTAGAATTTTTCACCACTAAATGAAATTCTAATGATTAGAACAATTTTTTGTATGATTTACAAATCTGTGTAACAAAAAACCCAAAAGACGGTTGCGTAGACAATGCTGTGCTACCCTAGTAATTTTCACAAAACTCGTGGCTTCCCAGGTTCGACAAATTTTTAAAATCTACTTGCCAGCTGGGCAAGTGGCCCAAAATTTTAGTTGCCCAGACTCAATTCAAGGTTGACACAATATTTTCTTTATTTTTACATATGGACGACAACTTTCTTTATTTTAACAATAGCCACGAGTCAATAACTTTACCGACTTTACGTACCCGCTTTTATCATAGGCCTACTTTAGTCATATTTACTTTTTTGGCAGGTTCATTAGCTAGGCCTAGGCCCTAGCTAGGCAATGATGGTCCTAGGCCTATCGTCACTCTTCGTTAATTGTGAGTGGCTAAAGCCGTTGGCCAAGACGTTGAAGCTAATCCACTAGGCCTACAGTTAAAAAAGTTCGGTAAATCCATTTAAGAATGGTTCAATATTACGCAATGGTTTTAAAGTGTCAAAAATGGTTAGAATTTCACGAAACGGGAGAAGGTAAACACGTCTCAGATCTCCATTTTTTTGACAGCTGTGAATAGGCATACTGAATTATGGGTAAAGTCGATAGGTCGATATCGATCGGAATGCGTTTGTAGTGGTGCGTGGTGCAGCCTGTGGCAAGTCTTGGAACTACATCAAGCATCTGTCGCCTGTCGATAAGTAGGTTTCTACTTAGTGAAATCTTACGCGATTCGAGTTTTTAACCAATTGTTGGTTGCCCGAACCGGGCAACTAACTATAAATTAGGTTGCCCGTGCCTGGAGTATTAGTTGCCCCGGGCTTTTGGGCATAATAATTTTCGAGCCCTGCTTCCTCATGGTTGGGCAGTTGGGCTTGACTTGAACAACCTAAGTACGATATCGGTTACGACCTAAGTTCTTCTCCGCTTTATTGTACACAAAAATGTGCAAGACAAGTGTTCTGCTCGGCAATACACCATGTAGCACAGTTGTCATGGTGTACTAATCATTGACGAAACTGTCATTATTTAACGGGAAAAAAGCGAATTCCCGAGTGGTTCGTGCAATGACGTTTGTCTGTAGTCTGATTCCGGGACGTTTTCACATTAAAATATAACATTTAAATCTTTATTTGTTTTCAATATTTTAATCATGAGATCACTAGGGCTAATTTAGTATTTACTTGATTCACCGCAGCAACAACATACGAGTCAATGATTGTCTTGCCATCAGAAGAAATGTATACTATATGGAGGTACTGTATCTAGCTGAGATTATTTTTATAAAAAAAAGTCAATTGATGGCAGAAATATTTGGCGGGCGGTAACTAAAGATAGCCGGGCCGGGCAGGCCACCCAGCGAACCAGCTCTGGGGAGAGCACTGAGACTGAGCTATGAGTGGAAATACGGTACTCTACTTTCACTAGCCATTTCTCTGTTTCACTTCGGCCTAAAACAAATCTTCCATGTAGGCCTAAGGTGAACTGTAGTGTGAGCTAGTACTACGTAGGCTGGTGCTTTGTGAAGACTACTTACTCAACGATATCAATACAAGCTGACAACAGGTGTGTAAGATAACAAATAAATATAATAAAGTAGTAGACCTACTAAGTAGGCCTAGGAGCTAAAATCCATTTAAAGTAAAAATTTGTTACAAGAAGCCCTAAGACTAGGCAATAGGTTATTAACTATTAACCATATGATATTGCCCTACAATTTACCGGACGAAGAAATAAAATTCAGGACACATTTCAGGTTAGGCCTAAAAGCATACGTAAATATTTTATGCTAATTGATATCGTTAAGTAAAGAGCTGAGCACCGTGCCAAGCATGCAGTAATCTACTGTTCCTTGAACTGGCTTAACTTTCCCAATAGTCTGCGAGCATTGGCAATGGAATACAATGAAGTTGATTGAAGACATGCGAGCGGCAACATTGGAAGTTCTTGGGACTCGGGAGCCGTCTGACAATCTTGGGATTCCTCCACACCTCAGACACCTGAAATGTGAAACACCATAATATAAGGAAAGATATAAATAGAACAAAGAAGTGCGGGTAGTATTGGATTTATCAGTATGTAAAATTGAGTGACGAGTCTGCCAAGTGGTTATGCCAGCTCAAGCATGCGCAGAAAACCAACATATGCCGATGATAGGCCTAGGTCACTAACCTTCATGGAAAAGAGCTTTAAAATTGTCAAGGGAAAACTGAAGAAAACTGTGACGGAATTTAGTAAGATCATCATGTTACAGGTGCTACGTATAAAAATGGATAGCACGCTACCGGTAGTAGATTGACGCAGGCTTAATAGGTTTTTATTGTGAGACTGAGACGGCACACGGACAGACAGAAAAATGATATTTGGTCCCTAATACTTCAATTATTAGCCTATTTGGATAGGCCTTGAAAACCCAAAAGAATCTACAGCTATGACATTAAAAAAAAAACACACAATGCATCAGCTAATTCCACAAAACAAGCTTTGAATACCAGTAACGTAGTACAGTACTGGTACTCACCATGCAACCACTTCATTCGATGCCAAGGAGCTGGATGATTCACAGAGCCGGAGATGATGACGATCCAATGTGAGACTTGCTGTACAGTAGGCCTACCCTAACATCTGCTGCTAAATGTGTAGAAAATGAACAAAAATTTGCACATGCTACCTTATATAGATTGTCATAAAGATGGCACACTACCTAATAGGCCTAGGATGAACCCACTCAACGGGTCACTCAAATAAACGTTTGTTAGTAGTTCATTGTAGGCCAATACCTCTAGGGCTTGAAACTTCTTGTTGGATTTAAATGTTAGTACAGACTTTAGGCCTATCAAGTTGATTAAATTAAATTGAATATTGACAAAATTGAAAATAAAACGAAAGATTGATGAAAATAAAATTATTTAAAGGGAAAATAATGATAAAAAAACCTTTAGATTGTTAAAAGTGGATAGTCTGAACAAAATTAAAATTGGCGTTCTCGTTTGTAGTAATAGGCCTATCAAATAAAACTTTAAAAGAAAATACACGATGCACACGCAAATCTTCCAGTTCATGGTGACATAGTTCCGTACCATCTGAAACAGAGAGAAAGTCATCATTGAGATGGGGGACTTATTTAAAGTGGACCATTTGAGCCAACTGTCAATATGCCAATAATGCACATGGCCAACCAGAGATCGGACTTTGAAATAGGAAACAGAATAGGCACACTTATAGTGCTATAAATAATTATACTGAACACTGAATAGGCCCTACTTAAATTGTAGAATTACCAAATAAACATAGTTTGGCCTAGGCCTAGTGATTGTCTTAACTTACTAAATATACTTCTTAAAGATGTTTCATTCTGCAATACTATTGAGTGATCGGCTGCCGCTAAACTCATGGTTCGTAGAATAGGCGACGCACTGATGCTTCAGCTTTTCGGCAGGTTGGGACGAGCGCTTATCGGCATAACCAGAGTCCTAGGAAGAAAAACCATCAAAATGTTGTTATAAAATTAATCTGCGACGTAGGCCTATCAGGCATCAACAGAAAGTTTTGGACAGACTTGAAGTAGGGCCTACCAGCACCAGGTCTTTAGGGAAGAAATTGGGAACATACTTAAAGGAAGGTCGGCCAGGGAAGTTGTTACAAATAAGTGTATTTCCGCCATAGGCTAGGTCTATATAAATTAAAGGAAGTGGCTATTTAACCGTAGCTACGGGAAAATTACGATTCTCAATTCGTCCGTAGCATGAACGAACATCGGCGGAAATAATCGAAGGTATCCGAATCGTCCGCGGAATACCACCTAACTAGGCCAATAGCCTCAAATATCTTAGTGCATTGTGGCAGAGTGGTAGCGCGTCCGATTTCTATGCGAAAGGTCGGCGGTTCAAAATTTTGTTTGGTCGTTTTTTTTTACCATTCTATTTGGGTCCATGTTTTTTTCTGCAAATGATTTCACTACATTCGGACCCGTCGCAAACACAATTCTAGATGATAAAAGCGTTTAAAAAGTGCTGCGCCGCGCTAGTTCTAGGATACAATCGATAAGAGCGCACCCGAAATCCTTTCCGTTAAAAACGAGTTTAGATTTAAAATAGCAACGTTAAAGGTTTGGTAAGTAGGCCTAGAGTATTTTATTGAAAAGGTTGGTAGGCCTACCAAGTAAATGTCATAATAAACATGGCGTGCCGGCAACAGTGAAATGATAGTGTTTGTGTTAAACAAAAAAAAAAAAGTGTTAAATCAAAGATATACCTCAATATGTTAAATTTAAAAAATGAGCTGACAAAATTTTTATTACAAAAAGCTTACTACAGTGTAAATGACTTTATCATGTATCAACTGACCTACCATAATTTTAAATCAGTTGGTTGTTAAATGTTACTAGGCGTATATTTGAAATTTGTAAATTAATGTTCTTATTCATTTCTCTTTATCCAAGTTAATTAATAATGTAATATTGTAAACTTGCACTGTAGGCCCTATCATTGGCTTTTGTTAGTAGCCTATTACCTAATATGAGGGACAATGTGATGAAAGATGATTATTTGTTAGTGTAGTTTATTTTGTATTATTAGTAGTGTATTTTATTATTAGTAGATGTACTGTATGTATAGTATTTATACATATACTATTTTGTAAACTTCATTAAGTTTAATACTTGTGTAAAAAAAACTAAAATGGACTACACGGTGAAAACTGTTGAAAACTGTAACTATTGTTACAGTATTTGTTGTTGTCCAAAATAAATTGAAATTGAAATTGAAATCTTTATTAATTATAACATAATTCGTATATTTTCAGAGTGGTTATTATTGAATGAACGTAATTTACTTCCCGTTCCTACGGTTAAATTAGCAAGCCTAATTTTTACGTATCCACAGTTCGAGTACCTTCGGTGATTTCCGCCGATATTCGTTCATGCTACGGATGAATTGAGAATCCTAATTTTCCCGTAGCTACGGTTAAATAGCCACAGCGTAAATTAAAATATAGGCTTCGGTCTATAGGCTTACCCGGTAGACCTACTTTTAATGCGTCAAACTGAGACGTAACCTAATTACGCAGAGGCCAATTACTCTAATAAAATGTAGGCCTAGGCCTGATTTTAAACAAAGAAGGCCTAGGCCGTTAACTTTTAGTTTTGCCACAAAGGTACGTTTGGTAAAACTGCAGTAGGCCTAGGCTCTAATAGGCATAGGCCTACACTTTTGATGCCACCAATGCATCCCATAAATAATGAGTATCTCTGTAGGTAGACCTATAATTGAATAGTTAGTGCTCAATATTAAGTGCCATTGCTTATTCAAAGTATAGGCCTAGAGGACTTAAGGGGTAGCACAAAGCATGTGCTTTTCTAAAACTACCGCGCTTTTCGTGACCCCCTATTGCCTAACCTTTAGGCCCTTCTCTTTTGAACGTCAATTTTAGCCGAGGCTGTGTCTTACTGCAGTTTTACACACATAGGCTTACTATGCACTATTGACCCAGTAGGTCTAGGGCTAAAGCTTGGTTAATTTCATATCCAGTATCCACGAAAATGAGCATAGGCCTATGGAGCGGCGAGAGTGACCATAGCCTATGTTATAGAATCTCAATTGTGGTTGCGCCGTTTGACGATCCCGTGATGGCCTGAAACTTATTCCGTATTCGAATGCAGACATGGAAACAAGGCTTGATAAAAATATGTTTTTAAAGAAGTTCACCGATTTCCCACTTAATTTTAGCGTACAAGGCCAACGTTTGACAAACAAAAGTAACCTCCGCGTAGCTACTTACGGGCCGGTCTTGGCTAGGCCTACAACAAACTAAAGCACTTTGCGCAACTCCCCTACAAAGAAAGAGTAGAGAAAACCTCGTAATTGACCAAAAAAGTTTCAGGATCGACCTCAAAATTCCTCCAGTTAGAAATGGAGCCGAGTCAGGAAGGTGGAGAATCTAGTTGGTAACTTGGTTAGTTTATTGGGCAAGGATAATCGTACGGTCAGCCGTAATAATAGTGCAAAATAACTCATACCGGTAGGCCCTACGATCAAAGATTTGATTGGCTGTAGGTAACCGTGCAGTGGTAGGCTTACAGTGATGTGAAAAAACTTAACAAAAAAACCTACAAAACCTTTAATGTTTCTATTTTTAAAAGACTATTTATTTCAACCACAACAAGGCTTTCAACCTAAAAGGAGTGTCTCAACTTGTGTCAAACTCACACTAACAAAAGTTGGACCACCCCAACCAAACAAGTTCCCTTTGAGATTCTCATCATAGGAGCACATATATAACACTTTTATTATCTCTGATCTAAAATTGTGTCCGCGACGTGGCTGAATGTAGTGAAATCATTTGCAGAAAAACATGCACCTAAATAGAATGGTAAAAAAGACAACCTAACAAAGATTTGAACCGCCGACCTTTCGCATAGGATTTGGAAGGGCTAGGCCTACCACTCTGCCCTGTGATTGCTATTAAGCTATTGGCCTAGCTAAGTGGTATCGTCGATGACCGTACAACTAGTGCATAATTGTCCTAGCCTACATTCCATAGGCCCTAGCCTAGTTTGTTGATGCACAGTTGGTATCCTACTTCTGAACACGGATCGGTGTGGTGGGCAAATGCACTAGGCCTAGGCAAGGCCTACTATACTGTAGTATTAATAAAGTATTTAAACGGCACTGCCCTCCTAAGCCCTACGTTTTTGTGGGAAGATTGCATGTCAAAAAGGTAGGCCTACCTAGGCCCCTACATGCTAAAAGAGTGGCCCCTAGCACTAGGCCTAGGGCCTACCCTAACCGGCACTTCTTCGGCGAGAGCGGTCCAACTTTTATACACCTTGTTAACACTGCTATACCTATTGCCTTGTTACTACTTATGTTAAAGGTGTACTTTCGTTAGGTTAGCCGAACTTTCCGCTGGCTACAGTGCGCCGCGCTAGTTCTAGGATATAATCGAGAAGAGCGCATCTGAAATCCTTTCCATTAGGCCTACAGTGTATATTAAAGTTGGACCCCCCTAGCCGAAGAAGTAGGCCTACCCCCTAGCCTAGGTGCCCTACCTAGGCTAGGGGGCGTGTCCGATTGCTTGAAAAACGTGGCTTATTCTTGTTCTCATTCTCAATTTGACGTCATCAATCATCGGTGACGTCAGAAGCAATGTACGAAGGGTCCTGATCGAGACTGAGAACGTGAATGAAACCTAGGCTAGTAATGAAATAACCACACTCGTTTTCATTCTTGAATGAGAATGAGAACATAGTTCAGACACGTCCTAGGTCTACGGCTGCCGTTAGCGGAGTCACTAGGCATTAGGATAGGGTAGGCCTAAGCCTATCCAAAGCTATGCATCCATTTATTCATTGTGGCATGATGTGCCAGGAGAATTTAAAAGGGCTTAAAATGAGGCTTCAGATTTCTGCAGTTTTTATTGTGGGTTAGGGGCCTTAAGACCGATGCACAATTGCCCGGTAACGAGAACGGGAACGAGAACGGGAAGCGCTAACGTTGAGAGCTTCGATGCACAACAGCCCGTGAAGCAAGCCGACGGGAACAAATCAATTAATAAGGCCCGATTCCACCAAGTCTTAAACTCGAGTTTAAATTTTTTAAACCTCGGTTAGCTTGAAAATGCGTTCCACCAGAACTAAACTTGAGTTTAAACCGAGCTTAAACTAAACCCTACCTGGGGTGCGGTTTAACAACTTAAACTGGACTCACCGCCAGTATGATATTCGATTCCACATATAACAAGCTGTGATTTTGACGATGTGTTGAAGTGGAATCGGTTTAATTATTTTCTATTACGTCTTTATACCTGTTTATACGTGTTTATACTGTTCATCAACTTGTAACAGCAAGATTTTCTCACTTTCCGAGAAGTTAGTACCACGCGAACGTATTTTCATTTTTCATAGGTTATGTTGTCAGTGTGTCGTCACTGTCTTGTTCAACAGCTGCCCGTGGAGACAAAAATCACGTGATTTTTTGAAGAACCAATCACAGACATCCTTACAAAATAAACTCCGCTTAGCTAAACGTAGGTGAATAAAATGTGGTGGAATGGGTCATGGTTTAAACTGAAGTTTAAAGATAAGCGGAGCTTAGTTAAACTCGAGTTTAGCATCCATTTGGTGAAAACGGGCCTAAGTGTGTTAATTATATTTTGTTATTTTGTTATTCCGCTCATGTTTGTTTAATTTATTTCGCATATTACTCGCGTATAAACCATCAATCAGCTGATAAAATAGTGTCAGGCCGTGGACATCTTGATTCTGATTGGTTCCGGTAAGGTACTGGATGGGAACGTTACGGATAGTTAAAACTTGGTGATGTTCCCGTTGTCGTTGCCGGGATACGGGAACGACCGGCAACGGGAAGCTTTATTGTGCATCGTGTCGTAAGTTAACGTGTGATTCAACTTTCTTCCCGTTCTCGTTGTCGTTACCGGGCAATTGTGCATCGGCCTTTAGGCCTAGGCCTAGGGCTAGGATAGGCCTAGCTTTGAGTTTCTAAATTACAGACTAGGCCCTAGGCTAGGCCTAGGCCTACAGGCCAACGACTAGGGCCTAGCCTAGGTATTTAAAACATTAATTTTACCTTTTAATTAAAAAGGAAATTCCTTTGGAAGGCAGCCCATGACAAAATGCTGGAGCTCTCGTAGGCCCTAGGTTGCAGAACATGCGCCAAATCATGATGCAAATACTCCCAAACTGGTAATAAGTTGGTAGGACCTAGAAAAAAGGATCGTAGTCTATAATTTTCATAAAATGCATTTAGTGCTTTTATCTATTACATTATTATTTAAATTTAATAAACTTACAGTTCGAAGAAAGCCAAATGTATCGGTTACGATTACGTCACAGATCTTCTTTCATTCAGAGCTACCAACCAAAATATTTTTATCATCGGCCAGTTGTTTGTTGTTGTTATTGTAGATCCTTCAGCTGGTATGAATACTGGATGCTGCATCAAGTAATTTGTATTTTTTAGAGTGTGTAGGTAAATTACACAAACCCATGCCTTATGCGGGAATCGAACCCACGTCCCCCTGTTAGGCCTATATGAACGACCTCAGACGGCTAGAAATAGTGTAGCTTAGTGCAAGCTTTCTGGTTTAGGAAGCGCTGCACATTTGAAGCAAAGTTTTTACATTTCATTAGCATGTTATGCTTTTCTGTTTTTGCATTTCATTTCTTGTCTGGTTTCACCTTGGTTCAAACCTCCCTAAAATAATAATTATGTAGGCTTACTTACGTAAATGCCATCACTTTCCAACTCGATTGATGAGAACAGTCTTAGATTAATTAAGCGAGCGAAGCGAGCGTTTCCATTTGACTCTGCCGGAAAAATTAGTCACTGGTTTTGATTTTTATTGTTTTTTTGTTTGTTTGTTTGTTTTGTTTGTATGTCTCGCCATAACGTTCGAACGGAGGCTCGGATCGAGTTGAAATTTTGACCATCCGCAAGCTTCGTTTCTCGATTGAATGCGATTAGTTTTGTGGCAAAATCGTTCAAAAAGTTAAAAAGTTACATTAACCCATCGGCTTACCATTAAAATTCGCTGCGCCTGGCCCCTCAAATCCATTTACTTTTTACGAAATGGGGTTGCGGAGCGCACCTCAGCAAAAAATTCACTGCTCCAACAAAAATAACCCGATTTACTTGAAATAAAAACTAAAATGTAGCCTAAATAAATGTCTAGGTGTATGAACTTTCCTTCGAATTTTTCTTGGTGTCAAAATTTCACACCCCTTATCTTCGTCATATCCGTCAAAATATTGCAATAAGCTGTAGCCGCCATAGCACGCGCGCCGCCATACCACCTACGAATGCAAACATAATCTTTCCTTCAAGCATAGACAGGCTAAAACTTGACCGAGTGACGAGCCAAACACATCGTTGGATGCAGCGAAGTGCGTAGAGTACATTGAGCGTGATCTCTTGGTGATTGGACAAACCATTCTCATACAACGACCGATAATGTAGCGCGCTGTTCCCTTGCTGTTCCAGCCCGTCGATTCGATGGCCAGGTAAATCGGCGCGCATTTTAAACAGCCCGTCGATTCGACCGGCGAGAAAGCCGATGGGTTAAAGTTAATCGAAAGTTTTTTTTTCAAAACTAAACGGCGACAAAATCTGAGATAGCCAAATCATTTAGAATGTCCGTCCGGTCACGAATATGTTAATTTTATTTTGATCCGATAAGTAGTGTAGATGGAAATTACATTATAACAAAGTGCCGTTACCAATGGCAACGGAAAGTCGCGAGCTTTTTTGGCTCATAATAGCGGTCGAACGGAGTTTCAGATTGAGTTTGAAATTTGGACCATCCGCAAGCTTCGATCTGCATTGAATGCCATTAGTTTTGTGGCAAAATCGTTCAAAAAGTTTAAAAAGTTACATTAAAGTTAATCGAAAGTTTTTTTTTCAAAGTAAACGGCGACAAAATCTGAGATAGCCAAATCATTTAGAATTTCCGTCCGGTCACGAATATGTTAATTTTATTTTGATCCGATCCGATAAGTAGTGTAGATGGAAATTACATTTTAACAAAAGTAACGTTACCATGGCAACGAAAATTCACACGAGAATTCTGGTCACTATGCAGTATGCACTGCCACCTAGAAGAAATCAAAATACTATCGAGGAAGCAGTGTATTATTTGTGATTACCAAAGAGTTAATGTAGTTTCCCAGAGAAATAATGTCAAGGTCCTCAAGATGGCGGTGGATTTTATCCACAAAGTATAGGTTTACCCACGGGTTTACCCAAATACCTTGCCAATAATAAAAAATATTGGAAACCATGTCCCCGTGGACTGCGAACGTCGCAAATTTTAAAATTTAAAAAATGTGCAATGTGGGTCTAGCTATAGCACGTGCTCGCTTATCAACGCGTCCAACTGAGCGTTTCCTAGTAGGCACTACAGGATATTCGTGGTGATAATAGAGTCCCAGCGAACATTAACACGGTGACATGTCTAACTTTCGTACCGGTACTAGATATTTTGTTTCCTTGTGTTCCGGTTTTCTGAACTTTACCCATATGAATTTAAAATTTTGGGTTTAGATGGGGTTGAGAGCCAGAGAGAGCTTAAACTAAAGAGTTCTGGAACAATTCTTAAAGGAAGGAAATTAACACTAGAAATTAAAAAGGTAAAATAAAAGTAAAGTCCCATAATTAAAAATAGATGATGATTTATGTTGCTTAACGTCTCTAAAATTTGAGACAATGAGTGGTGATAGACGACGATAAAGGACAATTAGAAAAAAAAGCATGACTTATGCGGGATTCGAACCCACACTCGCCATACACTTCGGACCAGAGCGCTAATCGTATCATACAAGCCCCTAGTTTGATCATAGAGATTCATACCTTGCCAAGATTAAGTAACTCGATGCACAACCGGCGGCATATTATGCTCATACCTAAGAAAAGAAGTGGTTTCAGTGGTTCTATGGTTTCATCCAGAGAGTCTGATCTGCTCAGCCAATACCTGTGCCCGCATCTAGCCACAGATATTGTGTAGACTTGAGGGACCACCCAATGCCGTTGATATGTGATAATATTGCATTGGTAGTTGGTACTCTACATAATAAAAGCTCAGTTTAATTGTGCATACAATATTGTTTGTGTTGTGTCAAACAAGATACGTACTACGTACCATTTTTTGGGCATTTTGACGGCACTGAGCTATTTCTCTTGGTAAGATTTGAATTTTGAATCTCTATAGTTTGATAATATTGGTTAATTTAATACCTTAATAGCCTAATAGGTATACCTAGTTAATGGTTATTGAAATATTATTGCAATATGAGTTGCTGTATTGTGATTATTGGTTATTGCATGATATTAATTAAATAAAAATTAATTACAATTAAAATAAATTTTTATTTAGACTTTAGTCTACCCACTCAAGTCAAATAACTGGTTTTCCGTGGGGGATCTTTGCTTGCAATATTGCAATAATTACAAGGGGTATAGGTACATACATTTGTTGGTCTTAATATTAATAATATTGAATTGGTTTAATATTGAAATTATTTTTTAATATACCGTAACAGTAACATGTACATAACAATTGGTAATAGAATAGTAAATAATAACAGAGTAGTGTAGGCCTACTCTATAGTCTACACACACATTTTGAGATGACCCATGTCTAAAATATTTAATGCCTACCATTCTTAGCATGTTTTTTACATCAACAGGCCAGAAAAAAACAGATAAATACAAATAAAATACAAATAGAAATACACCCCAAGTCAAATTAAATAAATAATCATCAATACAAAAGTGTTAAGTCTCCAAAAGTGATGACAAAGCTACATTAAAATTTAAATTGAATCTTACACTTTTAAATTCTATCTCTCTCTCCCAGAGAATTTGATGACCAAAACCAAGGAAAGGGGCCATATTTTGTACAGGATTTTATAAATATAAATAATTATGGTTGTAACTCGAAATCTGTTACTTGCACACTCCTAACACTTTTCAAAAATGTATGCTACCTACCTAGATTTAAATGCATATGTTATTATGTTTTGATTTGAGAGCAAAATAACAAATAGTATTGGCTTGGTGATATGCAAGGGGATTGGTAGCCTAAATAAATAGATCCAAACCACAAAACCACAAGCATGTTGATATTTCAGATTTTGCATACTAACATAGGTGGAGCAAGCAGTATTGTGCATTGCGTTGCTAACTTCACTAGGAGAAAACTGAGAGTGGGAGAAGTTTAAAATTATTAGATCTACCGGTAACTTCGGCCTTCTATCATACTTCCTTATTATCAACTAATACAATCAAACTTATTTAAATGTGCCAACGGAAACGTACTGTTACTCTTACTACTGGGAGTCTGCTTTAGATGTGAATTGAGCTTTAGGGCCTAATTCCTACGTAATTTTTATTGAATAGACTCGCTGTAGGTATTTGACTTGAATATTCTGGGAAGTGGGAACAACAATGAAGCAGAATACACGGCGAGCCCAAAATACCTTCTCTTCAGTGTCAGTACATAGTACTCTTCATTCTCTGGTCTCGCTAGCCAGAGCACACCTCACACAATATTATTGCCAAGTGTGAAGGTTAGAAAGAGTTGTATCTTGCATAGCACCTAAGACATTCTTTAAGTACCGGTACTGTAGTGGCTACCTGAAAATAAAATAACACCAATATATATAGTGAATAACCTAATTAAATGAATGGTTTTAAATTAAGATGGGATAGGACACATCTAACATTTTACAAATAGCTATTCACTCGAACAGGAAGCGACCAATAAATAAAACTTAAACAAATAAAACTAAATAAATAAAATAAACATTAAATAAAACTGTGAGTATAATTTACTAATGTCACAAATTACAATGAGGAAAAGGAAAAAGGTCCTGCAAAAAAAGAAAACCATAAAAAAATGCATAATGCCCTAGTAAACCAAACATGCGAGCATATGAAAATAAGAAGAGAAGACAGACAATAATTGATTTCCATACGTACCTACCTATTGTGGGAGTATGTACGGTACGTAGCGCAGCACGCAATCACTTGTTGAGCAGCTTCAGCCCCAGAGTGTTGAGGAGAGCGTTGGGCGACGGGTCGCGACCTCGGAATCTCCGGAACACCTGGCTGGGGTGACAGCTGCCGCCCAGCTCCAGATACGTCGTGCGGAATCTGTTAGCAAACACAATTGGGTAGCTACAAAACTTTTATACGATACCAGGGTATGGGTTATGTTGATAGAAGTATGCCAATCGGCTGGGATAAATAGTGTTAGGATAGGATCCAACAGCTTACCTTGAAGTGTGATGGAAGCTGCCGAATTTTTAGAAGTTTTAACGTTACAAAGATATATACACAACACATAAAAACGAGACGTTTCGACACGAGGTCTTGATCACTCAAGAGAAAGATGGCCACTGACTATACTAATCAAAATGGCGGCTAAAGACTAAAAACTAAAAACTGAAGGCCACTGACTGAACTAGTCAAAATGGCTGCTAAAAACTAAAAAACTATGTACAGTATATTTACAAGGTGCTGTTGGGGGAGGAATAGTGACAGATGTAGGTGAAGGTGAAGGGTGGGAGAGAGCTGGTCCTATCGAATGTTGATGTTAGGAGGCAGCCTGGATTTTGTGATCCACTGGTGTGCTAACTCCCATCTTCTCAGTTCACCTGGGTTGCAGCTGGCTGGGAGTGACTTGACCACTTTGGTTGTGTAGCACACGTTGAAAGCCAAGTTGTGGGATGCTGCATGTCGAGCCACTGGTTGTCCATGGTGCGGTTTTTTGTGTCCTGTCTGTGATCATTCATGCGCGATCTTAACGAGTTTCTGGTTAGGCCTATGTATTTGGCAGGACAACATTTGCATTTAAGTTGGTACACCACATTGGTGGTTTTGCAAGTGTTGTGCTGTCGAATGGGGTAGGTCCTGCCAGTGGCCTGGGCACTGAAGGTCGTTGAGGGTTGATGAATGTGGCATGTCAGACATCCATTTCCCCCTTTACAAGGAAAGGAGCCGGCTGGTTCCTTCTCGGAAGCTTCCTTTTTCCGGCAGTCTCTCTTGACAATAAGGTCCGAGATGTTTGGGGGGCGTCTAAAGGCAACTCTGGGTAAGGTTTTAACAAGATTTTGCGTCTTGGTGGAGGATGTTAGTATATGAAGGCCACTCTTCATAATGCCGTTTAGTGCCTGTAGTCCGGGGTGCCCTGAGTGACCAGAGGTATGACGTCATTGGGAGTGGAGGTGATCTGCCTGACGGGCTTGTTGATGCGTTCTTGGACGTTAGCCTTACTGTAGCCTCGAGCCACAAACGCATTGGTAATGCGCTCGCAATACTTGGCAAGGTCTTTTGGGTCAGAGCAGATACGGCGACCTCTCACAGCCAAGGAGTAGGGTAGGGCTCGTTTAGTATAGGCCGGGTGACAACTGTCGTGGTGGAGGTAGAGTTGTTTGTTAGTGGGTTTGAAATGGACATCTGTCCTCAACAACCCTGATTCTAGATGGATGTCCACATCTAGGAATGCCCACAAACGAAGCGGAAGATTCCCAGGTGAAGCTTAACACGCTGGCATTGTTGAGATCAGTGAGAAAGATGTCCAGAAGAGCTTGGCCATGTGGCCATATCAAGAAGAAGTCGTCGATGAATCGGAAGAAGCACAATGGTAGATGATCACGTTTGGCTAGAAACTCTTTTTCTAGCTTGCCGACAAACAGGTTGGCGTAAGATGGAGCCATTCTTGTGCCCATGGCTGTGCCTTTGATTTGTAGGTAATGGTCATCTTTAAACCGAAAGTTGTTGAAGCGGAGGACCATGTGTGCTAGTTCGGTGAGAAAGGGAGTGTCAGGTTTTGTGCCCGGTGGTCGAGATTTGAGAAAATGTTCCAGCGCGGATAATCCTTGTGTTGTTGGGATGTTGGTGTAAAGAGAGGTGACATCAATGGTGACCAGTAGACACCCCGGGGGGAGTGGTTTGGCCAGCTGGTTGAGTTTTTTCCAGGAAGTCATAAGTGTCTTTGATATGGGAGTCCAGGTTCGTGACATGCGGTCGAAGGTGGTGGTCCACAAAGGCAGATATCCTCTCTGTAGGAGAATCGAAGCTGGATACAATTGGTCGGCCTGGGTTTCCCTTTTTGTGTATCTTGGGAAGCAAGTAGAAGACGGGTGTCCGTGCTGTGTCTGGTATAAGGGCTTTGATGGTCTTGTCGTTGAGCCCTTGATGTTTCCCTTGGGCAGTAAGGTAGTTTGAGATGATCTTGAGGTGTGAGTTGGTAGGGTCCTCCTTGAGAGGCCGGTAGGCGGTCTTGTCAGATAGCTGTCGGTCAGCCTCGGCTATGTAGGATTCCATATCTTGCACAACTATAGTGGATCCTTTATCCGCCGGAGTTATGATGATGTCATTGTTGTTTCGTAGCGAAATGATGGCCTTTCGGTGTGCTGGCGTTAAGTTCGTGTTAACAGGTAGCCTTTCGGCAAAGTCTGGAGAAGATACTTTAGACAACAGGTGATTTGAAAAGACTTCAAGAGGGTGATCTGGAGGGAGTGGGTAAGGCTCCCAGTCTGATTTGGGTCTGAATTTGCTGAGGGCTGGGTCTAAAGTTTCTTGTTTGTTGGCAGTGCAAGTTGAGAATGAATTCTCCTCAAAGTGATGTTTAATTTTCAGATTCCTAGTGAAAGCTATAGTGTCCTTAACAAGAGTGAAATGGTCAAACTTAGGTGTAGGCACAAATGTAAGACCTTTGGCTAGGACACTTTTCTCGTTGTCCGTGAGGTGGTATTTGGACAAGTTGAGTATTGGGTCATCTTGAGTATCTTCTTCTAGGTCTGTTTTTTCCGTAGAATGTAGGCCTAGTTTGGCTGGTAGCCTAGGTGTGATAGGCTTAGGTCTCTCAAGTCGAAATAGGTCTGCCAGGCAAGGTGCCATGCCTATGAGGGGTGGCGCTGGAGTAGGCCTACTAGTGGTGGCTAGGCCTAGGCCTGTCGGCAGTGTGAAGTTACAGGCGAGATAATGAAGCATTAATTTTGACAATTTGGTTAGATGATTTGAAGCATTGTGTGCCAAAATGGTGGCTGAAACCTCTAGAATGTTGTTGATTAATGGGATGGCGCCTGGGAAGGCTAATACGCTGATTTTGACATGAGAAAGGAGTTGAGTGGTGTGCTCCTTGGCGAGAGTAGAGTACTGTTCCAGTACTGCCCTGGTCAAATCTACACTTTGGTTGAGTGATTTTTTAATTTGTCTAATTTTAATTTGTCTAAAACTCTAAAGAAAGTATAACTTTTTTTAACTATGTCAATACTGGTACGTATCTACTATATAATTTATACACCTTATATGTTAGTATTAGTATTACACTTCTAAGATTCTCAATTCTTTAACACCAAAATGATCACCAGTAATTAAATAGAGAAATAAAGTTTCATAAAAATGGACCTTACATGCAATTTTTACTTTCTTAAAATATTGGTAAAATTAGAATTACTACTTATTGGTGAACTGATAAAATTTAATTGGACCATTCAAATTGTCATCTCTACCTGCAGTTAGTGCAAGTAACATATTATTTATTAATATTGTAAATAAAATAAATAAATACGTCTGTATTTAGAGTCTACCACTTAGTCACACAACTGATTTTCAGTGGGGGACAGAAAACCAAAGTGACCAAGCCAACCCTGCAGGCCCCGACGCAATCGACGAGTGAACGATAAGATAACCAACCAAAGATCGATATTTTTAATAGGAAATATAGCAATCAGTGGTATGAACAGTGCGAACACCCGCGGTTTAACGTTAGAATCAACAAAGTCGATTCAGAACAACTTTAAATTTATTATGTGCCTCGTTGCTAGGACCAATGAAGTACATAAGCTTTGAGTAGCAAAGCGCTTTCTACGCTCAGTCTCCTATCCTTCCCACTAAGCGCTAGCGTGGACATTTGAAGCCATCTGAGAAGGGGGAAAATCATTTCACTGCCACATAGATACTTCATCTAGTAGTAGTCTAAATTGACGCTTTTTAAGTGGCTGTGGAGTTGTTTATTGTTGAGTGGATGGGCGAGCACCGCCGACTGTATGAAAATATCTACAAATTTACGTACATTTAGACGGTGGTTTTTCCCCTTTCATGATAGCTTCAAACTTCCATGCTCCCCACGGCCATACTGAGTGTCTAGCGCTTAGCTTATGTTATGTCATGTACAGATGTGTAAAAATGATGAGAACAAAATTTGCAATTTTTTTTTTAAGTTGCAATAATCCCTTCAAATTCAGTTTGGACATGAATCATCTGAATTGTGATTGAATGGTACTAATTTCCAATTCACGAATTTTCGCAATATTTTAGTTGATGCCGCGAACTAGTGGCGAAATTAGCAATTATGTCTTTAAACGCGAATTAGGTCACAAAATTACAAAAAGTTTTTTTTTAAATTTTGGTGGAGGTCCTGGGTACGTAGTCGAAATCTAGGTGCCCGTTAGGGCGCCGCAGCCAAGCCGCGGTGCGCTACACACTCAAGCACCTTATACACCAAGCAGAGTTGGGGTGATTTCGAGGTGTTACCCAGCCGTCATGTAACGTGATGTGAACTTGAAAACTATCACAATCGAGGGGATTTAGGTACCTGAAAACACATGCCAAATTTTATTGGGGTACGATTATTCCTTCTTGGTGAAAAAATGGCTTGAAACATGCTCAAAATCACTTTAAGGATGTTAGCTACTGCTACTGCTACTGCTAACATCTAATTCGTCAGTTTCAATCGGCCCGCGATTCTGACCAGACGGGTGGGGCTACAATGTTCATATTTTACATGGACATTAAGGTTATAGTAATATAGTCTCTTTTGAAAAAAAAAGTTGAAAAAGTTTGCTGGAAGGCTTCCAAATAAAGGTTTTAAAATAAGCCTTAAAATAAGCAGAGTTAGGCGGGAAAGTGCGATACGTAAACAAATAGCGGACATTTTAAATTTTTCTTCATTGTGTGGAACGAGAAAAGGTGTCATATACTCTCATAAAACGAATCAGAAACCGTCCCTGGCCTAGGCCCAGATGTAGAAAATTATTTATAATACAACAGTGTAGGTCTAAAGTTCCATTAGGCTATAGGACTAGATAAATAAATACTTACACTACATGTTTGACAAGCCCTAGGCCTTTCTTAGCCAACCCTAGGCCAGCACAACCTTTTTCTGACACACTTCCCGTACAAATAACTAGTTTTGATTACTAAAAGCCTAATGCAGATAAACAATGGTATGATAGTCCTAGGCTATTCCAAAATTTACGGCAATAATAAGCCTTTTCTTTTCTTTTAATAAACTCACACAATCTCCTGTCACTTTTAATGAAAATGTAAAACAAAAGATGGTGAAAATTTTCAATATTCTTTTGATTATCTGATGATTTACATGGCTGTGGATGCAGTGAAGTAGGTGTAAAATAACATTAGTTGTGCGTTTGTTGTTACATGGGAAAGTTTTAATTGGATGTGAGTTGCCTAGACTTAACTAGTCCTTATACCCGTCGGTATACCATGGTTATACCAAGGATACTATTATACACTTCGTTGGGGAAGATAAGTTTCTTATAGGAACAAGGCGGTGGAAGTATTGTTACCTGACTAGTGCAAAAGTGAAGGCCTACGCCATCTTTAGTTCGGAGTAGTTACTATCACGTCCGGTTACATGAACGGTCGATATGGAAGGTCTCTTTTCATACTATTGCTAATTTTTAGTGGCAATATTCAATTTATTAACTTCTAGAGGCACTTTTGGATGAAACAAAATTTATTTACAAAATATAAAGATGACCACACTTCAGTTCTATTTTATTTCTACGTCGAAATATATTAAATACAAACACAAAAATACATGCAGAAAAGATAATGTTTTTTTAATCTTCAATGACATCAAAGTGCAGTTATGCAAGTTTTTTCTCGACGCAATTATTGCACATATTGGTCCAGGAATACCCTAATAAAGTGCAACAAATCAAAGAACATTACAACATTATACACTTGTTGTATTACATAGTGTTTAATGTTGGGAATTAAATGTGTATTATAAATAATATTATTATAAATGCTAAACACCTGCAGTACCTACCTTTGTAGATTGATTGTTAAATTACTGGTTTTGAAGTGCAGATACAATAGCGCGTCCTAAGTTTATTTTTAAGTGTAGTAGAAACTCACCCTTTATTATTATATTATAATTTAAATGTCTATTTATTGGATTTTTGTTAATCTGGTGTGTACTGTAAGGAATTACGAAATACGACTGTTTTTACGACCCTGGTACCCGTTCATAATTGGTCTTTAGTGGGTTTCCCGGGTGGTGATAAGAAATAATCGAGTGGATTGTCTTACGAAATACTAAAATACGCTCTCATTAATAGTAAATTATTGCATAGGCATAAATCTTTAGGTAATGCTGTAATATAATATTAATGAGTTGTTGGTTTGAAGGAAATTGGTATTTTAATCACATCTCCGTGTTGTAATGAGCGAATCAGCCTGTGCTAACATACATAGGTCTATACATAATAGAAGGGTTTAAATTTAAAAGTTTGTAAATATAGTAATATTATTCCAAAAACAACGTTTTCATCACAGCAATACGAACGTCTTTATTTTAAATAACTATTGCAAAACATTTATTGTATCCAGAATTAGTCATTATTCATTTAAAATTATTTTCAGGCGCATTAATGATCGTGTTCTCACATACTACTTACTTTTGCGTTAGAGAACCCGAAGTAATAAGTTTATAAAGTGGTTGAGGAGCGTCGATCTCAACGAGCGCCGAGAATTGCACATTGTTAATAATTTATTTAGCTTACTGGTGTTGACAGCACAGTGGATCGAGTCTCCAGATATTCATTTGATCGAAAAAAATTGTGTATCTCGTAGTCACCATCTCGTATTATATTGTACATCTCGTAGTCACCATCTCATATTGTATTGTACATCTCGTAGTCACCATCTTGTATTGTATTGTGCATCTCGTAGTCAAAGCATCTTGTATTGTATTGTACATCTCGTATTGTATTGTACATCTCGTAGGCAAAGCATCTTGTATTGTATTGTACATCTCGTAGTCACCATCTTTGGTTGTAGACGAAGATGAATGCGTCGTTTACAATGTGACGCCGAGTAAGTAACCATACTTTGTGGGTGGGTACGAGATATTCATTGTAAAAGAGGTAGATGGTAAGCAATTTACATATTAGAGTCAAAGACGGGCAGGCTTGACAAATGGTTTGGCAAAGGAAGTGTAGGGCCTAGACTATACAGTCCTTGGGTTTGTCTACAAGTAGCACATTAAGGGCCTACTTACCAACTGTATGCTGGCGTGAAGAAACAAAGTTGTAGTTTTGCTTAAAATAGTTTTATCACTAGTCTAACTCCAAAACGAAACGTATTATATTATCATTGGCGTAACTCACAGAGAAATTTTCATCGAGATGCCATGCTTGAAACACGCCTGTTCAAAAACAATTGATGTAGTAGTAGTAGTAGTTTATTTATTTAGCAAAATTGCTATTTACATACAAATACATACATATTATGATATGGACTACAGTTGTACAAGATAAAATCACAATAACCAATTCTTATAATTCCATAATATAAAAAAACAAACAGTATAAAAACTATTCTAAATCTATGTTATTTTGATTGTTGCAGTATCTTGTCTATAATTATTATAAAACCCAACTTTCGACCAGTCAGCAAAATACCAACTTACAAGAACAATTTCCACTGTTCAAGATTAACTGTATCCACACTGTACACGACAAATCTGATGCTACATACATCATGCAACCACAGTCGTCAAAAAGAACTGATCTTATACAAAATTATACAATATATACAATTACAATTACAATTATCACAATATAAAAAGACCACAGCAAAAACACTTCAATAAAATCAACATTTATCAAGTATCATAGTACATGTTGCCATAGTGGACTAATAAAAATTCCTCATATAGTCAACATACATAAATTACCCAACATAATTACAATTTCCACCACTTGAAATCAAGTAATAATGGAAAACCTTCAAAATAGTGATACATTGCCACATCTTTATATATTTTAATTATGAAGATATTTATTTGTCCAAAAAGAGCTTTTTTCATAAGGTTTAGCCATTAATTTACCATTTTTTATAAGTTTATTACACTCTATTCTAAAACGTTTATGATTGTTCTCATTGCGTATACCTATAAGGATTCGATTGAATATTTTAACACCCTTCACAAATATTGAATTCTCCTCTTGTCTTCTGTTTATTCTGTTAACATTTAAATTCATTGCTCCCCTTGTATGATATTTGTGTACAGTCTCAACCTTGGTTAATTTGTCCCCCAAGTATTTTGGTGTAAGACCTTTATATGTTTTGTGAATGAAGGAGAGGGTATTTAGTAGTATTCTTTCTTTTATTTGCATCCAGCCTAAGGCCTTACACATTTTATTTACAGATGTAGTTCTGTTTACTCTTAATATACCTCTCATTACTTTATTTTGCAATTTTTGCAAAGTCATGATCTCATTTTGTCCTAATAAAAACAACAACGAGCTACAATAGTCAATGTGAGGGGCAATAATTGCTTTATATAACATTATTTTTGCTTCCGTAGGTAACGATCCCTGTATTCTTAAGAATAAGCCAACTTTTGTTGCCATTTTCTTAATTACATACTGTCCATGTTGTTTAAATGTTAATCCGTGATCTAACATGATACCTAAGTGTTTGATTTCATCCACTAACTCAATAACCTCCCCCAATTTTTATTATGATCTGTCCCACCATTTTCCTCATTTTTGGAGAACCTATATATATAGCTTTTGTTTTTTCTAGATTAGGTTTCATTTTGTTAATTTCTAACCAAATTTCCAATACATTTATATCAACATTCAGTTTTTCTAACACTTCTTGTATATTTATACCTGAGATTAATATTAAAGCATCATCTGCATATAGGTGTATTGTTACAAATTGTAGGTTATTGGCCATGTCGTTAATATAAATTATAAACAATAATGGGCCTAGTTTAGATCCTTGTGGCACTCCAATACTGTTATCCTGTGTTCCTGAGTACCAGCCATTATATTTAACTTTTTGTGTTCTATATGTTAAGTACGACTTAATCCATTTAGCCGCCGTACCCCGTATACCATACCTTTCCAGTTTTTGTAACAATATATCACGATCGATTGTTTCAAAAGCTTTTCTCAAGTCTAAAAACACAGCCACTGTTATTGTACTCCCTACTTTTCCCTTAGATTTTCTAATACTAATTGTATCGCAGTTTCACAACTATGATGCCTGCGGAACCCAGATTGTTGTGTAGTAAAAATGTTATTAGTTTCAAAGAAATTCATCAGTTGATCCTTAACCACAGTTTCTAATATTTTCTCAATTATTGGCAACACGTTTATGGGCCTAAAGTTTCCCCATCTATTGCCCTAGGTACTTTAGGTATAGGGGTAATAATAGCCGTTTTTAGGATTGCTGGTACTTCTCCTAATTCTAGTGATAAATTTATTATATTAGTTACATACTCTCCCAATACTACATTCGATACTTTCATTACTCTATCCGTGATGCCGTCTTCTCCTGGTCCAACAGCTTTAAGATTTAATATAATTTTAGATACTTCTTCTATACTTACTGAATTAAATTCCTCTAACACATCATTAGCCCATGACTGGTATCGATTCTAACATTTGCTCTACAGAATGTGTACTTTTTATCTGCGTGTATATGTCTTGTATACTATTAACAAAGTATTCATTAAATTTGTCTGCCACTTCCTTTCCATACACTTTTTTGTTTCCAAAATACAAGTCATTTGGACTATCCGAACTCTTACCGTTATACAAAAGTTTAAGTGTTTCCCATAATTTTTTAGGTACATATCTGTATTCTTTTATCTTATTAGAATAAAATTCAGCCTTTTTTTGCCTTAACATGCTAAGAGATAGATTTCGTTTACGTGTGTAGTTATCCCATAACAGTGGGTCATTTGTTCTTTTTGCTATCCTAAAAAGATAATTTTTTTCTCCAATAACTCTTTTTATTTCATTATCAAACCATTTATTGTTTGTTCGGTTATACTTGGTTTTTACCAAAATTTTATGAAGTGGTATGTCTGAATCCAAAGTTGCAGATAAATTATTTAAAAGCTCCTGTACCATACTATCTAAATTTGTCCCCTGTTGATTTACACTCCAGTTTTTTCCCAATAAGTTTCCTAGAAACTTTTCTTTGTTCTCTTCATTATGAAAAATTCTTTTGTAATTCCTGACATTAATTTCTTTTGTTTTATTCTGTGATTTATTTATGTTACGACTTCTCCCATCTAAAATCGTAATACCAAGCATACAATGGTCTGATACTGTTTCATTCAGAACATTGACTCTAACAGTATTTTCAAGTTCTTTAAATGTTATTGTATAATCAATGGTTGTTCTAGTAAATGATACTTTATTATCAGTTTTACTTACTAATTTAGCAATTCTTGTGAATTCATTAACAAGTTGAACCACACCCATACGCTCAAACATTAACTGCATTTTTTTGGAATATATGGTTAATTTACTTAGGTCTATATTGAAATCACCATTAACCACTAATTTGGAGTTCCTGTTTACTATCATATCTATCGTCTCTTCTAAAGAAGTAATAATCTTTGCCTTAGCCCTTTTAGGTGACGAGTAGATAAGGGAATAAATCATACCCATAAGGTAACCGCTGGTAATCTTAATCGAAATTTCCCACCATTCTCTTTCCGTCACTTTAATTTTAATTATCGAGAAGGTTACCTCTTTTTTAATATATACCATGATACCTCCTGTATGCCTATTGTGCGAGTCTACCCGAATTGAGCTGTATCCCTCTATATCAGTTTCCCATTCCTCTATGTCATTTACTAGGCGCGTCTCTGTAAGACCGAATATAGTTGGGGTTTTCCTATTAATTATGTCCTCTATGAATGTTTTTTTGACAAAAAACTTTGAATATTTACATATAAAATATCAACCTTGCCTTTATTAGTTCCCTGTAAAGTTTCTGTCATTATTAGATTATTAATACTAGTATTATTAATGCTTAAACCAAATTGTTGTACTTGTTGGTCACTTACACCAATCCCCTTGTCTCTTTGTACATGTCCACTGTCCGAAATTAGTTTTCCAGTTTGTGCACCAACCCTACTATTATATCATACATTATGTTGTGACCTCTGTGATTTAAATGCAGGCCATCCTTTCCAAGGCTGTCCCTCAACAACCATATATTAGGGTCAACAAACGTGCACGCCAGTGCAGCTGTCACCCATTCAACATCATTATTTATCTCATCGATTTCCTTGTCCTCTATGTCTAATCTATGGACTATACCCGTTATTGCTATGTTTGCCCCTGGAAACTTATTTTTTAAAGCTGTTACCAGATCCCACGTATCATTGATTGAATTACCATTTTTCCTCCATCCTCTAATATTATTTGTACCCACGTGTGCAATAACTATGGGCTTTAGCCCAATGTTCTCTTTGTTAAGATTAAGATTTTGACTATCTAGGCCTATGCTACTTCCGTCTTTTTTATAATTATTTTTTATAATTTTAGTTAGTTGATCTGTTCTTACCCCAGGGTAGCAGTCTACAGTCCATTCCTTTCCTCTCTGCTTACTTATTTTACCTACATTGTAGATCATTGAATCCCCTACAACAAGGACTTTATTTGTTTCGGAATTAGGCCTGTTCTCCGCTTTTGTACCAGCAGGATCATTGCTATGTTCACTAACCATCTGGTTTGGTTGATCTAAATTTAAATTTAAATTTAAAGTACTCTTGTTATTCCATATATAAACCCTGATTTGAATGCCAGTCCCGTTGAACACATTGGCGATGGATCTTCGCACTTGTGGCCACTTAAGTCTGTCTAACCCACAGCCAAGCCTTGGCATAGCAATGCTTTTAACCCCTCTATCTAAACACAACTCTTTCATTGTTACAAGGCACTTGTATATGTCTCTCAAGATTGGTTTGTCTTTTTTTGTTCTTTTTTTAGTCACTAAGTTGAAAATGTATCTTCCATCATTCTCAAGAGTTGCAACTTCACCTACTTTTTTTCCTTGGTTCAATAATTCTTCTCTTCTCCCATACCTCTTGTTGAATTGGGCTGCAATGCCTCCGGCCATCAACATGTCTTCACCCACACAATGGGCATATGCAGACTCATTATCTTCAAACAAGTCTCCAGTGATGACTTTGATGAAGTCTACGCTTGCATTTCCCTGTATTTCGTTGTTTCCTCAGTCAGTATAGGCCCTGACATCTCCTCATTTTCAGTAGTATTTAGGCCTACATCAGGGCTTAGGCCTATGCCTTGGTCCGCAACGGTCCTTGGCCTACATCCCCGGCCTAGGCCCAAGGCTAGTCTGCTATGGTCTGCATCAATCACATTTGACCCGTTAAGAGACTCACTGACTACTTCTTTCAACAACTCCCATCTTGTTTCCATAATTTTTTCTAGTTCTAATCGTTCACATTCATTTTGTTGATGTATGTTGTCCATGGTTATAAGTAGTTCTGACATTTTGTTAGAGCATTCCTCTTTCATGTCGTAAACTACACTCCTTGAATCCTCCACTTTATCTCTCATACTAATATATTTCTTGAAACACCTTATTCGTCTGGTTTAAAGTATCTTTGATTAGGTTTAATTCCCTAATAATGTCTTGGCTTGTGATATTTCCGTCTTCCTTACACGTACAGTTCACCAAACATAACCTACAAATCCATGTTGGTTCACTTTCCACTTTATCTATCTCATTTTGGGGAATATCCCCACAATTAAAATGGATCCATCGATCACAACAGTCACATAGAATGCCATTTGCAACTATTTTTGAAAAAAACTTACATTTATCATTAACTAAAACTCTAATACGAATAACTTGAGGCTGCTTACTTTTGTTACCCACCGCCATGACTTGTGGACTTGTGTTTAATAAAACACTGCCCATTTGATGTTTAAATAAAACACCGCCTTTTTATTGGAATTATTTGAAATAAACATGTTGTCTAGTGCTAACTGCGCACGCGCAACACACACGGCGCCATCTATTGCTAACAATTGAAAACATATTTCACAAGTGCGGTAAGCATACGCCATCTCCGGGAGGGAGTAGGTACTACTTGGACTTCCACCGACTCTCAGCACTGGCTTTCATACTGGTGGGTTATACCACCTATACCCAGGATGTACATGAATCCGGGCCTAGATATTTTACATCCTATTGTTATTGCTAATACCATAAAAATTAAATCAACTTTGATAAAAATATTATATTTTAACAAATAATTTTGTAATGGAACTTGAAAAAGTAATGAGATCACACACATAACAAAACTTGTAGAAATACAGCCAAACCTTACACACTCAAAAGGAATGAGATCTAAAAAAGGGCCAAGGTCATCTACCCTTCCACATTTGCGCATTCTTAATTCATAAACGTACAGTGTCCCATAACAGCATCCTCGAAAAGCTTGGCAAAATAAAATTTGCATGTTATTACGTTTAAATTAATTAGAAAAAAAGAACTTGGATAAACTATTACGTTTAAATTAATAATCGCAAATTCTATTTTGCCAAGCTTTTCGAGGATGCTGTTATGGGACACTGTACGTTTATGAATTAAGAATGCGCAAATGTGGAAGGGTAGATGACCTTGGCCCTTTTTTTAGATCTCATTCCTTTTGAGTGTGTAAGGTTTGGCTGTATTTCTACAAGTTTTTGTTATGTGTGTTTAAATTAATCCTGGATGGTACATATGGTGGAGGTGCCAGGTCATACAACGCGATTGTGAGATCGTAATAATCGTTTGTACGCGAGTAAGCTCAAAATACTTCATATCAAAATATTGACACAACACAAAAAATGCACAATTTCGTAATTTTGGTGGAGGTGCCGGGTAGTCGAAATTGTTCCTGGTAAAAACTGTCAGAAACTTTGAAAACTGAAGGCTGAAATTGAGCTTAAAATCCAAACTGATTCTCACTCTCATGTGCTTTTTTTTTGAAATTAATCATAAATGATCCTGGAATTTGTAACACCAATAATTTTAAAACTAGGTAGGCGTTTTTTTTAAAATAGTTGTGCACTTTCAAATTGTTTTTTGGTAAACAACAAAAATCGCAAAATTTCATTTTTTAAGGCCCGAATTTTCAAACTTAAAAAAAACATTTTTGCACATCTCTAGTCATTGGCTAGGACGGCTCCAAAGTCACCGTTTACAAATTCCTAAGACAAGAACTAATGGACAGAAGAAATCAGAAGTAAAAACACTTCTGACTTTAGTAGGAATCCAACCCTGGACCTTCTGCATTGGAAGCAGGTAGGCTAACCACAAGGCCAACGAGCCACACTGTGAGAAGAAAGATGACCATGACCACAAAGAACTGAAACAGCTTGCCGAGGAGCACCTGAAGAAGCACTTTCCTCTTCAAGAGTGGGTGCACATCTTCACGGACGACTCCTACGACTCGGTTACAAACAGAACAGGCTACAGCATCCACTGCATCTTCTTTGGAGGAGCCACTCCAATGGGAGCCGGTGAAACATACTTCGACGCTGAGGTCGCAGCCATCGCCAGGGCGGCCGAAAAAATCGCCGAGACCCCCGCCTTCCCCCTCAACAAGACAAAATTTGTCATCCTAAGCGACAGTGTCTCGGCCATCCAATTTGTCTCCCAAGCAGCGAACCTCCATCCGAAATCGCTGCTTTTCAAAAACTCCCTTGCCAGCCTCCGTCAGCAAAACAAACTATTAGAGGCTCAATGGATCCCTAGCCACTGCAAGATCATGGGGATTGAAAAGGCAGACTTCTTGGCAAAAAGTGCCACAAAAGCACCGCAACCACCAGCAGCGCCTCTATCAAAAAAAAAAAGAAACTAACTCAAAACTGAGATCAAATCAACCACAAAAAAGATCTACCTCCCCGACGGTGACGACAATGACAACACGGACGGATGATGACACAGACGGAGACGACCACGAGGTAGGGGAACCCCTACCCTCCCATACGCTTGTGGCTGGTTCTGACCAGCACAGGCCAGTCCACCCCTTGTCCCCTTAGCCCCACGTCATCCCTTACGTCCCTCCCTTCGTCTCGATTAGCCAAGTTGCATAAATATGAGACGTTAAGCAATATCCAATCCAATCAGAAGCACCACAGAGGAGACTTCACGACTAAAGAACTGGTGGACCGAGATCAAGAAAGGGCCAGACAAAGACTGGTCGAGAAAGAAGGCCACCGCCCATTTCCGGCTTGCAACCGGTCACGACGTCTTGCAACACCACCTGCACCGCTTTAACATTACCAACGAACGGGCCACCTGTAAACTTTGTAATTTAGAAGACCAAGACAGAGCGCATCTCTTTAGATGCGCTGCCCTCAAGAGTGACATTGACTCCCTGCCCGATGAACTGAGCAGGATAGAAAAGGAGGCTGTCTTATATTGGATAGCAAGACAGAAAAATGGCTAAAAAGGCCAACTTCGCACAAGAAAAAAAAAAAAAGGCCAACGAGCCACACTGTGTGTCATCACTCATCACTCAGTCAACATGTGTCTAGCCGCAGTAGAGACACAGCATACCTAGTTAGTTAACGGTTTAAAACATATACTAGTTGCAGTGCACAATAAAATGTGCAAGGTAGATTTAGCAGCATAGTATGAGTACCGGTATTAGGGCTGTGTGAGCCTAGAATTTTTAAGTCGAGCCGAGCCGAGCCGAGTATTAAAAAAAAAGCTTGATTTTCGAGCCGAGCCGAGCTTTTTCAAAAAAAAATTAAAAAAATAAATAAATAAAATTAAATTAAAAATGGTTAGGCTACATATTTTCTAGGGATGTCATCGGGTACCCGGTTCTAGAAATTACCCGGAGCCGATTATAAGATCAGGGTATTTTTCGCGACCGTTTTTAGGCTAATTCACGGGTTTATTAATTTTACGAGCTACGTCGATGCGATCTTTCCCGCGGAGCCTGCCCGCTGCCTGCAGAGTCGATAAAGAAGACCCGGGAAACTTCTTTGTCGATTCTGCTAAAGAGTAACTCAAGGTGACAACAGAGCGCGTTGTAAGCCAACACGTGACACCTGCGCGAACTACGTGCGCGTTCGGTCGATCCAACCAACTCAACTCACAGCTGACGAAGAACAAAGATGGTCGGTGTGGAACTAGTTGGGAGAAGAATTATTGCGATGTGATCATGTTTTTTGATCACGACGCATTAGATTGTTATTCCTTGGCTTATCTCCGTTCTTTCCTAGGCTTATTTTGCGACGAAAGCTTCAGCGCGGGCGATAGTGTGATAGGTTTTCCCACATGAGAGAGAGAGAGAGAGAGAGAGAGAGAGAGAGAGAGACACGTTTGCATTCTAGGCCTAGGACTATCGCATTCTACTGCGTCGAGTCGACTGTTGATCGCTGGCTCAGGCTGCCGCATTCTTCCACGAAAGTCTTTGTTGACAAGAATGTCTGTTGAGTGTTGATGAAAATGAGCGCGTGTACTGCGTGTTTTTGTAGGCTCGCTTGAATAAATCGGGCCTAAAATCAAGCTCGGCTCGGCGCGAGCTCAAAACTGAAGCTCGAAAAATCTCGAGAAATCGAGTATACTCGCACAGCCCTAACCGGTATTTATGTTGCTATTATGTTTATTTATTTAATTATTTATTTGTTCTTAATGTGCTTGTTTTTATCATTATTTTTAATGGTGTATGGATGCTTGATATGTTCTATCTAGGGCTGTACGAGTACTCGATTTCTCGAGCTTTTTTCAGTTTTGAGCTCGCGCCGAGCAGAGCTTGATTTTAGGCTTGATTTATTCGAGCCGAGCCGAGCTTGGCTTTATGCTCAATTTATTCGAGCCGAGCTTACAAAAACACGCAGTACACGCGCTCATTTTCATCAACACTCAACAGACGTCTTGTCAACAAAGACTTTTGCGGAAGAATGCGGCAGCCTGAGCCAGCGATCAACAGTCGACTCGACGGTCGACGCAGTAGAATGCGATAGGCCTATGCCTAGAATGCAAACGTGTCTCTCTCATGTGGGAAAATCTATCACACTATCGCCCGCGCTGAAGCTTTTGTCGCAAAATAAGCCTAGGAAAGAAAGGAGATAAGCCAAGGAATAACAATCCAATGCGTCGTGATCGTAGAAACATGATCACATCGCAATAATTCTTCTTCCAACTAGTTCCACACCCAGAATCTTTGTTCTTCGTCAGCTGTGAGTTGAGTTGATTGGATCCAGGGTTGCCAGATATATGAGTGCTGATGTCGCCGCGGCAACTTTTGAAGTCGCCCAAATGTCGCCCAATCTGGCGCGGTGGTACAAATGGGGGGGTCTGGGGGGGAACGCCCCAGAATTGCCCCGCAGGGCGTTTTTTTCTTCATATTTTTTAAAAGGTGTATTTTTGACTCTACGGAAATATTGGAGAATTTAAGGGAGTATATTAATTTATGGGTATATTTACTAGGCACAATATAGGTAGAGTAGTACCACAGCTCGTCACTAGAGCGTAGCACCATTCGGATGGGGTGTCCAGACGACTAATCGATTATTTTTCACCGCGAATCTTGAAAGTGACACAGAACCTCCAAAGTCCATCAGCCAGGGTGGAGGGGTAATTGGTCCTTCAATAGCTTAAAAAAAAAAAAAAAAAAAAAAAAGCATTTTTTTTTTATTTTATAATATGATTTTCATTGTAGAGGAATATAAGACGAAGTCGCCCAATCGGCGACAGGCGACAAAACAAAAAAGTTCGTCGCAAAATCCCATGTCAAGTCGCCCAAATTGTGATAAGTCGCCCAATCTGGCAACCCTGATTGGATCGACCGAACGCTCACGTAGTTCGCGCAGGTGTCACGTGTTGGCTTACAATGCGCTCTGTTGTCAACTCGAGTTACTCTTTAGCAGAGTCGATAAAGAAGTTTCCCCGGGTCTTCTTTATCGACTCTGCAGGCAGACGGGCAGGCTCCGCGGGAAAGATCGCATCGACGTAGCGCGTAAAATAATAAACCCGTGAATTAGCCTAAAAACGGTCGCGAAAAATACCCTGATCTTATAATCGGCTCCGGGTAATTTCTAGAACCGGGTACCCGATGACATCCCTAGAAAATATGTAGCCTAACCATTTTTAATTTACTTTAATTTTTTTAATTTTTTTTTTTAAAAAGCTCGGCTCGGCCCGGCTCGAAAATCAAGCTTTTTTTTAATACTCGGCTCGGCTTAAAAATTCTAGGCTCGCACAGCCCTAGTTCTATCTTGTCATCTGGTTTATGACCTGTTCCTTGCAATGTATATTGTTGGGTGGGAAAAGATTGATAGGAGCCAACAGCTTACCTCAACAGAGTTCGGGGGCTATGTAGAGTTAAAGGTCACATAAATATATTTACAGATAAATAAATGATGGTAGGCTTATTAATATTATAGACAGAAATTACAAAAAGTGCCTCCACAGACCGGGGATTGAACCCGCATCCGGGTCCTTGGCTGTCTATAATACCATCATATCAGCATCATAGTCGCCTACTACACAACACACCAAATACACAAAAAAAAAAAATAACAATACAACAAAACGTTTTGGCTTGAACAGCCTTGTTTATCCGCCCGAGTTGAGAGAGTAACTTTGCAATGAATATTGCAATGATGGAATCAATTTTTTTTCTCTTTTTCTTTTCTTTTCTTTTCTTTTTTTCCACCCCTTTTTTATATTTGAATTTGATTCATTAGGCCTAATTAATTGTATTCAATATCCTTTTTATTTGTTATCAAAATTGATGTTTTTAAATGCATTGTTGTTGTAATGTTACTATTTCAAATATTTACTGAACTGTAGTTCATTGTTGTGTCTGCATCTATGTAATTGTTATTAGATTGATTTAGTTGTTTTCGTGTGTAAATCAGTTTTTTAACTGAATTCAGGATAGACGTTAAATAAAAAAATAAAATAAGAAAAAATAAAACAAACTTGTGAACGCATTGGCCAACCTGTTTCCAACTGTTGTCCGCTCCTGCCTCCCGTCTTCCAGGAATGCACTGTACGCGGCGGCAGCCACAATGCGTGCCCACAGGTGGCAGAAGTACGCAGCGCCCCACTCTTCAGAGAAGATGGCGGTGAAGGAACACGGGTGCGAGTCTCGCTTGTCCAGGGGGAAGTCGGTGTACACCGGCCACACTCGCTTCACCACGTCCAGCCAGAAGTCCTTCCTGTACACAACACACAAACACAAGGTGGTGTACACCGGCCACACTCGCTTCACCACGTCCAGCCAGAAGTCCTTCCTGCACACAACACACAAACACAAGGTGGTGTACACCGGCCACACTCGCTTCACCACGTCCAGCCAGAAGTCCTTCCTGCACACAACACACAAACACAAGGTGGTGTACACCGGCCACACTTGCTTCACCACGTCCAGCCAGAAGTCCTTCCTGCACACAACACACAAACACAAGGTGGTGTACACCGGCCACACTCGCTTCACCACGTCCAGCCAGAAGTCCTTCCTGCACACAACACACAAACACAAGGTGGTGTACACCGGCCACACTCGCTTCACCACGTCCAGCCAGAAGTCCTTCCTGCACACAACACACAAACACAAGGTGGTGTACACCGGCCACACTCGCTTCACCACGTCCAGCCAGAAGTCCTTCCTGCACACAACACACAAACACAAGGTGGTGTACTCTGGCAAACACTGTAACAGGAATAGTTTCGTTATTATTATGGTCTACTTCCTAAATTTAACACAGGCGACGGTGGTGATAAAACCCTAAGGTCTAGGAATGGAACTAATTGGCATTGCAATGTTGCCATTAGCTAAACTAGGGAAACGCCAAAGTCGTTGTTAGACGAGTGAGAGAGCCACGTGTTGAGTACCCGTGAACATTAATTGGATTTAAGTTAGGTAATTATATTGTGGTATAAATAATAGGGTTTTTAAGTTTAAGGGCACGTCAACTGTCCGGCCATAATGCGCCACTTTAGCCAATGATAGGGTAGGGAGGTCGAAGGTAGGGGGAAGAAAAGTAATGTTAGCGGGTACTCAACACATGGCTCACTCACTCGTCTAACAACGACTTTGGCGTTTGCCTAGTATAATCTTTATACAAACATTTGTGGTCACAGACCCCTGTTGAACAGTAAGGCTACACCCCAGGCTAAATGGAACGGCCGGTGTATGACCCTTAGAACAGGTAGGCCTACTTCCTCCAGCGTCAATGTATGACAAATTAAAGACGTTTCCGTCTGGGCTCGGGGTAGAATTGGCCCAGAGCATGGCTCTGCTAATCGTAAAAAAAGGCGATTCAAGAGAAAAGGTCCACCTCACAAACATCAGCTAATAAGAGGGAAGTATATTATACTCCCCAAAACCAGAGGCAAGCTCTGGCAATCGTCATCGGGGACACCTCCCCCTTCCCTTGACAACCTCGCCGACTACGGTGACAATGACACAACGAACGATGACAAAGACAATGACGACCACAACGTGAGAAATCCCCCTTCCTCCCCTTACCCATGGCTGGTTCTGACCAGCATGGGCCCCTCCTCCCCATCCCCCAGGCTAGAGTTGTGCATTATGACCTAACGGTTGATGCGTCCTTAATCCAAATGAACCCAAAAAATAAATATTTAGGCCTAGGCGAACAGAGAAAGTGGTTTATAGTTTTTTGGTTTCAGGGTGCGTCAACCGTTTGTCGTCGTCCTATTATGAAAAAAGACTGGTCCCATACGTCCCAATTTAGTTTTAGTTTGGATTAAGGGTGCGACAACCGCTAGGTCAAAAATCACCACTCTTGCCTAGAGGATATAGGGAGGAAAATCCCATGCTGGTGCTGGTCAGAAATAGCCACGGGTAAAGGTGAAAGAAAAGGGAGGGTTCTTGCGTCGTGGTCGTCATCGTCTTTGTCATCGTTCGTTTTGTACTGGTCGTCGTCGTTGGGAAGGTCGTCAGAGAATATGGGGGATCCGCGACAACGACTGCCAGAGCTCGCATTCTAGTTTCGGAAAGTAATATACTTCCCTACTTACCAGCTGATGTTTGCGAGATAAAATACGTCGCACTGTCATTTCATCACCAGCCCAAACGAAGTGTATAGTAATAGTATCCTTGAATGCCAGCATCGTTTACAGAATGACAGAAGCTATGCATAATGAAAACAAAATAATAACATTGACTTGGTTCATCTGATTGCAAACTTTCACAGGCTGTGTTCTATTTTACTAATGGGTATTTTAAACATTTGCAATCTAGATTTAAATTTTTCAAATTTTTATTTCTTGTGAGCTTAAATCGCAATGGATATTGCTCATTTTGTTAGCAGTTCTCAGTTACCTGGTCACGGATGTGTGTTTAAAATTTCAGCTCAATCTATTTGGTCGTTCGGCCATATGGGATCGGACAGACATACAGACAAAGCTCATGGCCAAGGCCCGATCGAGTATAGCGTTAGGGAAGACTACGTTCGCTGCGCTCACTCGTCTAAAAATAAAATAAATAAATTAGGGTTGCCATTCGATATGAATTTGAACATCGATAATCACGCATGCGGCATGTGTAATCGATTATCGATCGAAAATATTGATATTGTTTACGTTGACCGAGAATCGATAATCGAATAAAAATTAGGTCAATTCGTTCTTGTATACCGACGCGGACCATGGACCTTTTGCGAGTGCATCCTTTTGTTCCTTCCATTTGCTCAAAACAGGTTTTTTGGATGAGCGTAGCGAGCGAAGCGAAGATTCCATTTCACTACACTGGAGAAAAAATCCGGAATGTTTTTTTTTTTCTTTCTTTTTTTCTTTTTTTTTTTGTATTTTTGTCTGTCTGTTAACACGATTCCGGCTAAACCGATACTCCAATTGCGATGAAATTTTATGGAGACCTTCGAAATCTCTGAACTTAGAACTGCCACGTTTTTGAGCGCAATCGGGAAATTTTTTCTCATAAAAAACGCAATTTTACGATTTTTTTCGATTTTTTAAAAATTTCTTCGACGTATAACACCTACATGCTTTATCCGATTGTAATGATTTTTTCACAGAACCTTAATTTTATGAATTTAAATATTCGTGTGAAATTTTAGCGTAATCGAAAAATTATTTCTCATGAAAATCAAAATTTTACGGGTTTTTTTCTTTTCTAAAACAATTCTTTGACTTATAACACCTACATGCTTTATCTTATTGTAATGATTTTTTCACAGAACCTTAATTTCATGAATTAATATATTCGTGTTAAATTTGAGCGCAATCGAATAATTATTTCTTATACAAATTGCAATTTTACGATTTTTTTCTTTTTAAAAAATTACGATTAATTAAAAAATTAAGTTAATTTTTTATTTTGTTTTATTTAATAATAAAAATTAAGTTAATTTTTTATTTAATTTAATTTAATTAAAAAAAATCTTCGACTAAGTAATGATTTTTTCTCAGAACAACAGAAAATCCGCGTAACTCATGGCATCTCAATGCACCATATACGCTCATCCAACAACGCGGCGGGACTTAAGCGTTTTCCTAGTTACTCAATAGCGACGTCTTTCACAAGAGCGCCCTCCCACCCCATCCCATGCCGTGGCTGGATGGCCCAACAAGAGCGCCCTAGATTGTGTTAACAGATGCTACCCGGCTCATGTGTTGTCTTTGAGAAAGTCATGCTCAAGTCGTGCTTCTTGGAAATCTTAGTTCTGTGAAGTTTCATTTAAGCTTTTGTTGTTGGATGAGCGAAGCGAAGACTTCAATTTCACTGACCCCCCAAAAAATTTAGCTCCAATGTTTTTTTTTTTTTTTTTTGTATTTTTGTCTGTTTGTTAGCAGGATTCCGGGCAAACGGCATAAGCGATCTTGATGAAAATTGGAGAGGACCTTCGAAATCTCTAAACTTAGAGGTGTATTGTTTTTGGGTACAATCGAAGAAATATTTCTCATGAATATCGTACTTTTACGATTTTTTTTTATTTTTAGTGCGATATTTTCGTGTCATTTGGGCCGATTCTGACCAAACGGGTGGGGCTACAACGTTCATATTATACATGGACATTAAGGTTATGGTGATGTAGTACCTTTTGAAAGAAAAAGTTGAAAAAATAGCCAGAATCCATAGAAATAAAGCTTTTAATCTTTTAATATAAGTTTTTACGGTTTAGTGCGATATTTTCGTGCCATTTGGGCCGATTATGACCAAACGGGTGGGGCTACAACGTTCATATTATACATGGACATTGAGGTTATGGTGATGTAGTACCTTTTGAAAGAAAAAGTTGAAAAAGTTAGCCAGAATCCATAAAAATAAAGCTTTTAATATAAGTTTTTTTACGGTAAATAATAACATTTGACAAGTAACAATAGAAACTTGATAACAATCACCTACAATGCATAGGCAGCAAAGCAAAACACTTGCAAAAGTAAAGATATCCCACGCAAACTAAAAACTTAAAAAAAGCTCATCCATCAACGCGGCGGGACTTGAGCGTTTTCCTAGTGATAGTCGTTCATTCATTTACGAGATTTTATCAGTAGGCCTAACTATTCAATGCTCGGATGGAATAATATTCGACATTACTTTGGAAGACGACATAATATTGGTCTGAGAGAACTAATAACTTAATAAGATGAGAAAATATCGTAGCACTATGGAATGAAGTAGAGCGATACGGAGTTGGCACGGGGTGGTGAGGAATTCATCTCGATAGATGCTTGTGTTGGACCTTGAGTAACATACTATAATAACATCGGTTTGACGAGACAAGGTTGAGAAATCGGCGCCTGCAGGCGCGGCGAGTGAGGCCGCCCAACAACAAAAGCATGCCATGCAAATTGCCTACACTGCAGTAGGGCAGGGGCGATGCATTGCGCTTCGGACTTTGCGCCTTACACTTGTTGTAGATTTCGCAGTGGACAAATTTTTCACGGAATTAAGCAATTAATGTCTTGATTGGAAATATTTGATAAAGTTCTGCAAAGCGAGCGGTTAATTACAAAATTTCTGAAGGGCGAATAATCGTATCGATCGATATATCGATAATAAAACAGCAACCCTAAAATAAATTCGTATTTAGAGTCTACCCACTCAGTCATATGTCCAGTAACTGATTTTCGGCAAGGGACATTAAACCAAAGCGACCAAGCCAACCCTGTAAGTGTGTATAACCAACCAAAGATATATATTTTTTAATAGGAAATATAGCAATCAGTGGTATGGCATGCAAACTGACTGAGGTGAGGTGGGCCCACGTTTAAATTGGGCCACGCACTACTAAATTTTGAGTAAACATGTCAGCCCTACATACATGACCAGATTAAACTTTGAGGTTTATATGAATAATGAATATTCAACGACAACCATGGAGACTTCGTACTTACGCCGTGTGCATCTCTAGATCGAGCGAGGCGAGGTACAGTTCCCGACACAGATCAAACCCGGCCATGTGATGACGAACTTTGCTCAGGTTGGCCAACGTCTCGCTCGGAATAGGTTCTCCGGTCTCGTAATGTGCGCCAATACTTTCCATTGTTCCTTCATCGTAGAGCCTAGAAGGACAAACATATTATTACTTATTAGGGATGTCAAAAAGCGTGTATTTCACTAAACGTTTACACCCTACTCAAAAAAGCGTGTACACGTGTACACGTTTACGTCTACACGTGTACATGTTTACGTCTACAGGCGCTATATAATATGTGTTTACTTTTGGTTTTTGATAGACATATATTCTACTGCATAATAATAATTCTGCATTATAATTGACCCCCACAAGCACCAAGTAATAAAGAGCCCTTCCGGAGTCCCTATTGATTCGAATTTTATTGAGTAGGCCTACGGAAGACAACACTACAAGTCGAGAAGACATATAATTTGCGAATTGCCGGATGGATTGGAAGGGGGGTGGGGAGAGTAGTCAGGCGGCTGACGTAGCGCTTGCTGCTCTGTGCACTGCCCGCATGCCGCTTGCTGACCAGTGGCCGGACGCACACTGCACAGAGCGATTGAAATGACGTGTTTCCAACTACAGAGTAGAGTAGACGTGAGAATATTTATTGAAGATTAACGAAACAAGTAATTGAAGATAAAGTAATGAGGAAGATTTATTTTGACAAATGAGCGACCGTGCGTGCGATCATTACAACACAGTAGTTTGGCAACATTTTGTAGGCCCACATCTTGACTTGAGTACTTGCATCAAAGCACTTGCTTTGTTCATTCATTGCCGACTACGATTTTCGATGACTCAACGCAATCGAGCCTCGAGGTGAATAGGAGAAGGGGTTGAAATAGGAGACTATTTCGCCGCTCGCGCTTAAATTGACTCACGAGAAAACATCGTTTGGCGGGTCGCACACAGGATAAAAATAGTAATTACATAAAAACGTTTACCGATCACAAAAAACGGTATACGTGTAAACGCCTCGCGGCAAGTACACGTGTACACGTTTACACGTACCATCCCTACATATTATGTGCTATGCATCGGTGTACCACTTACCATACGATGCTATGTTTGATAGTTAGTAATCAAAATTTTCATTCAATTAAAAATCAATGTTCGTACAATCTTTGATTGATAATCAAAATAAAATTTTAAAAAACGCAAAACAGCTTATCGTTAATTTCCTAGCAAAGTGTCAATCACTCACTAAAAACACACATACATAGGCCCACTATCATATTTAGGGCCTAAATGTTTATTGTTTTTACTTAAAGTCATTTTTAATTATATTTTTTATTTGTTGTAGACCTATAAATATTGTTAATACTAGGTTGTTAATGTTGATGTATTGTATACGTACTAGGCCGCTTCACGAACGCTTTTTTTAGTCGCGTTGATGGATGAGCTTTTTTGTGTTTAGTTTGCGTGGTATCTCTTTACTTTCCCAAGTGCTTTTTGAACGCATTGTAGATGATTGTTGTCAAGTTTCTATTGTTACTTGTTAATAGTTATTATATACCTAAAAAAACTCATATTAAACCCTTTATTTTATGGATTCTGGCTAACTTTAATAACTTTTTTCTTTCAAAAGGCAATACATCACCATTACCTTAATGTCCATGTGAAATATGAACGTTGTAGCCCCACCCGTTTGGTCAGAATCGGCCCAAATATCACAAAAATATCGCATTAAAAATCGAAAAAATCATAAAAGTACGATATTTATGGGAAATATTTCTTCGATTGTACCCAAAAACGTGGCAAGTCTAAGTTCAGAGATTTTGAAGATCCCGTACAATTTTCATCAAGATCGCATATGCCTTTTGACCGGTAGAGCGCGAACAAGCAGACAGACAAAAAAACAAACAAACAAAAAACAAAAAAAAACAACCGAGCTAAATTTTTGGGGGGGTCAGTAAAATTGAAGTCTTTGCTTTGCTCATCCAAAAATTGCACTTGCAGAACATGTCCTGATGCAATGTAGCCATAAAATAAAAATAAAACACCACCATGAGGCAAGAATAATCTGTATTTCACTATTTATTATATGAAACTCACTTTAGATTTGTTTGGGAAAATAATCTAATCTAATATCGAATAATTGGAGGACATACCCCTACTTTATGTGCTAGTATAGCTAGTGCTCGCTGCTAGTATGCTAGCAGTTCTGCTTGACACAAATTGAGATAAGAAGCCACAAAACATGACTAGTATTGTCATTATTTATTACAATTCAGAAATTAAAAAAATCCATCCCAATCGGGGTTCGAACCCGAGTCTCCCACATTCCGGGCAGGCGCCTTAGCCAACTAGACCACCGAGACGGTAACAATTTAACTTCTGAATTGTAGTTGCATTATAGATCTGAATTGATGGAACAGTACTGCAACAAATATCTGTTGCCTTTAAACTGACTGACCAAACAAACATTATTGGATGAGCAAAGCAAAGACTTCAATTTCACTGACCCCCCAAAAAATTTAGCTCGGGTGTTGTTGTTTTTTTTTTTTATTTTTTTTGTCTGTTTGTTTGTTTGCACGATTCCGGGCAAACGGCATATGCGATCTTGATGAAAATTTGACAGGACCTTCGAAATCTCTGAACTTAGACTTGCCACGTTTTTGGGTACAATCGAAGAAATATTTCTCATGAATATCGTAATTTTACGATTTTTTTCGATTTTTAGTGCGATATTTTCGTGACATTTGGGCCGATTCTGACCAAACGGGTGGGGCTACAACGTTCATATTTCACATGGACATTAAGGTTATGGTGATGTAGTACCTTTTGAAAGAAAAAGTTGAAAAAGTTAGCCAGAATCCATAGAAATAAAGGTTTTAATATGAGTTTTTTGAGGTTTATAATAACAATTAACAAGTAGGTAACAATAGAAACTTGACAACAATCACCTACAATGCATTCAAAAAGCACTTGCAAAGGAAAAGTGGTCCTACGCAAACTAAAAACTTACTAAAAAGCTCATCCATCAACGCGGCGGGACTTAAGCGTTTTCCTAGTTTATAATATCATTACCTTACGCAGGTATGAGCGAGGGTATATTTCTTGATTAGGGTCATCGGGAATCAAAAAATCGAGAAATATACTCTCGCTAATACCTGCATAAGGTAATGACATTATAAACTATGTTTGTTTGGTCAGTTCAAAGGAAACAGATATTCGTTGCAGTACTGTTCCATCCATTCAGATCTATAATGCAACTACAATTCAGAAGTTAAATTGTTACCGTCTCGGTAGTCTAGTTGGCTAAGGCGCCTGCCCAGAATGTTGGAGACTCGGGTTCGAACCCCGATCAGGATAATTTTTAAATTTCTGAATTGTATTAAATACATATTAACAATTCCACCAACCGAAGTGTTTCCCGACTATCCAAATCGAGAAATAGTATTGTCATACTGTGAGGTTATAGAGAAGTCCCACGAGTTTAATATAACACAATAGCTTTCCTTTTGGTATTTGTTTGGAGAAAGCAGACTTCTTAGTTAGGCAAGGTAGCACAATAACAGAGCAAACCATTAACTTACAGCTCAGTTAAAGCCCATGTAAATGCTGCAGCTTCCAAGAATACTAGACAATAATGGGTTGAAAAGCGACAAGGCAAACCATGGCAAGAGTACACGACACAGCCAAGAAGACCCAACAAATTGAAAATACTAGGAAAACGCTCAGTTGGACGCGTTGTTGAGCGAGCACCGGTACGTGCAACATGACCCGAGTACGACATTCCCATAAGGCCCACCACACAGTGTAGGCCTAACTGGATATTGACATTGTACACATTATACTATTCCAACATCTTTGCATTGTACTAATTCACGTCATGCCTTCTAAAGTGTATCTTTGTATCTTCACTGCCTCCTTCATTTTTAACATTTTTAATTATGATTACCAATAAGTCTTTAAGGTCTTGACCAATTTTGCTGAAAATTTGGAAAATAGGAGAGAATGTTGTACTTATTGACCCTGCAAAATTTCATAACGATCGGAACATTTTATTTATTTATTTATTTTTTTAATTTTTTTTTTTATAACTAACGATCGGATTTTGTTCAAAAACTATACAGCAACCCGCCTAGGTGGTATGTACATGTGTAAAAAATTTCAGGTCGATCAGAGAAACGGTGCGACCTGTATCGAAGCAGTAACAGAAAAAAAAAAAAAACAGACATTCGAGCCATAAGAGTCAAGTGGAGACGCTCGCTACGCTCGCTCAACTATATGATAGAGAAACAGAAACAGCACAGTTCAAGTTAAAGACACAACATGACCTGTTGGGGAAGTATCTGCACCAAATTGGTGTGTTTGAAACCAGTACCTGCTGCAGATTATGTGAAAATGGTAAACATGACAGACGACATCTGTACACATGTGCCAGTCTGGCAAGGGAGCGTGACACAATGCCTGACGGCATGAAGAAAGAGAAAGGGAGGCTCGTCTTTACTGGTCGACTAGATCAAACATGATGGCATCATAATGTGGTCATTTGAGAAAAATAAGAGAAGTATTTATTAAAAGGGGAAAAGGGGTACATGGAAAATAAAAACAAAACGAATGTAAAACATACCAGTGCGTCATGAAGTGGCTGCAGACTTCAACGGCGTCCCATTCTATGTTGGACAACCCTGAGACGTCCGAGTACGAAGCCTTGGAGAGCATGTGCTGCAGCCCGTGGCCGAACTAGACAACACAGAGAGAACATTAGTGTTTGTAGCTGGTGCTGCAGCCCGTGGCCGAACTAGACAACACAGAGAGAACATTAGTGTTTTGACAAGACGCAACTGACTGATGTGAGCCAACTACATGTTGTGATGAAGATGAGCACTTGGAAAAGAGAGTGCATCTCTTAAATATTGTTAAGCAAGATAAGTTTTAAGAAGATTACCTACATTCACATACATAGTAATACTTTATTTTTTTTATTTTTAAATCCAATACCAGAAACTTGCACATTGTACATTGTTCTTTGCAGAGCAACTAAGGGTGAAAGTGCAAGATCGTTTCCTGTCGGGGGCACACTTTGGCGATCTTGCTTCACCCCCTTTTGCCAACAGCACGTGGTGTTCCCAAAGTGGTCACCCACTCAAGTACTGACCACGCCCTATGTTGCTTAACTTCGGTGATATACTGTATATACAAAACACAGAAAAACACAAGAGGTTTCGACACGAGGTCTTGTTCACTGAAGAGTCCTTCTTTGTTGAGTTTTGTACATATTTATGTTACAATTCAAGAAATTCAGCAGCCACCATCACTTTTTGAAGGTAAGCTGTTGGATCCTATCTCACACCAATATATTATATAATATAAAGTATAGTAACAAAGATAGGGCACCATAAGAGCACCACAATGGGCAATAAAACATTGGGCCATACAAGTTTCTACTACATTTGCATTTTGATCATCAGGGTGGAGGTGGAAATCAGAGGTTAGTTTGCATATGGCTTAAAGCCACCCACAAACTAACCATAAACCAAAATTACAAATTATTAAACGATTAAACGTGTACGACCTACGTATTATGTCACTTTAATCAAGAACATTTTTAACTTTTATTTAAATAATAAATGAATCAATATTCAATAAGTACTAATGACCACACTGACCTTCTGGAATAAACTGAGCACGTCCCTGAAGGACAGGAGGGAAGGCTTGCCGTAAAGAGGTGGCTGGAAGTTGAATATGAGCGAAGCTATTGGCTGAGTCTTCGCAACATTGCTCTTGTTGCACAGAGCGACGGTCCAGCCCGCGTCATGCTGAGTACGCAGTTTGTTGTTTCTGTAAAGATAACCCAATATACATTATGGTGCCCTTGATTCAGTGGCTTAGCCTGTAGGGGGCAGGGACAGGGGCAGTTATTGCCCCACCTCCTTGTTCTGGCACCCCCTTAAAATGTCCTGCCCCCCCCCCCCCAGACCCAAAACCTGGCTATGCCACTGCCTTGATTGCCAGGTGTTTCCACTCCAGACATTGATTGATTCAAGGAATGATGGAAGAGAATAGGGTTGGATTGGATTGATTGGATATTGCTTTACGTCTCATATTTATGCAACTTGGCTAATAGAGAATAGGGAACACAATTTAAACATACTAAAAAGTACATCACTCAAATCAAATCACACCTACTTATGTTTCTTCCAACTTCTAATTTCTATCAAAGTTGTAAAATAATGCAAGTGGTCGTAAACAATTTACCAACAGTTCTTTGTTTTATCCACCTTACTTCCTTCCGCAGCCAAGCAGCGGTGCACTAGAGGCGATTTAATTTTATTTTTGTTGCTTAATGCCTCTATAATTGCAACATTGCTATTGAAGACAGTGAGTTGTAAACTGGTCAAAAAAATAAAAATAAATAAATGTCAAATGATGATGAGGGACAATTGCAAAAAATTTTAAAACCATGTCTTATGCAGGATTAAAACGGGATATAAAATGGGCTACATTTCGTGGTTGAACCTGAATGGAATACCACTCTAGAAACAAGCGCTAGTCACCTCTGATACGGGTCCAGATAGAACCCGGCGATGTTCTCCCCGGTCTTAACGTCCGAGATGCGATAGTACTTGACGTCGGCGTGCCACGTGTCGACCCCGGGCTGCTCCTCGATGCTGACGTCGAACAACTCCTCGCTCAGCTGGAACAAGCCGGCGAGTACGCCCGGGAGAGGGAAGTACTCGCGCAGCTGCTCCTCGTCATACGCAAACAACGTCTTCTGCTGCTTGCGCCGCCAGTAGGGCACGTCCCACAACGCCAGGGAGCCGTCGAACCCACGGGACTGGGCAAACTCCTCCAGCGAAGACAGCTCCGCTTCTTGGGACGTGCGAGCTGCCCACAAGGAACACAATACGTATGCATTAAACTAAAAATGGACAAAAACAACAATTATTTTTGTACAAAATTGAATAATTTAAATTTTTTGATACAATATTATTAGGTACCAGTCGTACTACTGTAAAATCCAGGAAATCCTGTCAGATTTCTTGAAATATTCTACCAGTCAAATTATTGGTCATTGCTAGAGATGTGCAAAAATGGTGACAACAAAATTTGCGAATTTTTTTAAAGTTGCAATAATCCCTCCAAATTCAGTTTGCACATGAATCTCATGAATTGTGATTGAATGGTACCAATTTCCAATTCGCGAATTTTCGCGAAATTTTAGTTGATACCGCGAATTAGTGGTGAAATTAGCAATTTTGTGCTTAAATGCGAATTAGGTCACGAAATTTTAAAAAAATTAAAAATTTCAAAGTTTTGGTGGAGGTGCCGGGTCAAAGTCGAAATTAAATTAATACTGGCTGGTACATATGGTGGAGGTGCCGGGTCATACAACACGATTGTGAGATCATAATAATTGTTTGAACGAGAGTAAGCTCAAAGTACTTCATATCCATATCAAAAGATATTACATAAAAAATACATAATTTCGTAAATTTGGTGGAGGTGCCGGATAGGCGAAATTAATTCTGGTAAAAACTGTCGGAAACTTTGAAAACTGAAGGCTGAAATTGAGCTTAAACTTAAAACTGATCCTGAACTTCACTCTCATGAGCTTGTTTTTCTTTCAAATCATTAAAATCAATCTAATTTTCCTGAAACCTTTTTTTTTTTTTTTAAAGTTGTGCATGAGAAAATTGTGTGTTTTGGTAAATCGCGACAAATAGCGAATTTTAAATTTTAAGGCGCGAATTATTAAACTTTAAAAAACCATTTTTGCACATCTCTAGTCATTGCAATGCCATTTTCTACTACTCGTAGCGCCACCTTAGTACAAGCCCAGTCTAGATGATCCACACTGCTGTGCCCAAAGAACTATGCATTCAGTCACGGCCTACAATGTTGATACTACGGTGGCACGACCAGTGTAAAGCTTTGCATGCAAAGCCCAATTGAAAATAAATGTAATATACTAAACATATGTAATGTATTTATTTAGATATAGCAAAACATTAAATACAATTTCAAATACTATTGCATAAATTATTTCACTTTGATAGTCGATATTCAATGACATGTCGATAATCGATTTGATGAGAATATTATTAAATGGCACGTTCCCTGAAAAACTTGTCTAAAACACGTCATATGAAATGATAAATCTTCAGCACTTGCACAGACAGCTACCGATTTCATCCGTGTCTCGTGTAAACGTCAATAAAATTAATTATTTTTATTTTTACGCTCTTAGAGGCTCAAAGGAAATCATAAAATTAACAATTACCGTATTTATTTACCCAATTGCAAGCATCCCGGCTTGGAATCAATGGCCAACATATGACTATTTAAATGCTTCACTTTTTTTTTAGATGAACTTTCAAGTTTTAATCAGAGGTCGGCTTGCAATCGAGCAAATACAATCTTGATAACGCCTGTCTCTTGGAAAAATTTGCATAATATTTGCAGGCATTGACAATCAGTAATGCCGTCACCTTTCGGATTATCAACAATTACATTTTTTTTAAATCGTGGTACATTACTACTTTATACTTACCTCTATCAAGTAGATTCGCTATAGTTTTCTGCACGTTTTTTACACTACCAGCCATCTTTGTTACCATAGACATATCTGCAAAACTTGGGAATCCTAAAACCTTTGCTTGATCTCTCCTGAAATAGAAAATACAGAATTACTACACTAATGAATGGCATAGGCCTACTTATCTGTGCACCTATATAGGCCTAGGCCTACTGCTTATTATTCATTACACGAGTCAAGTGCCGTGTTAAATATGTAGTCTGAAACGGTTAATTAAGAGCATAAGACATGTGTTTTAGGCAAATTCCTTAAAAAACTGACAACTGAGCAATAATAAACAATTTCAGGTACAGGTAATGCATTTTTAAAGAGAGACAGGAAGTTTAGTTTGTATGGTTTAACATTGATAATGAATAATGATGTGAAGTAATTTAATTTTGCTAATGCCAGGAAGTTTAGTTTATACTGTGTGTTTTGATAACAATATAAATAATGTTATGTAGGCCTACTAATAGTATATTTATGTTTTTAAATTAATTTTTGTAGGCCTACCAGTGTTTAATAAGTTTATAAGAATGTTGATTTTAGATAGTAGTAGTAGGTAGTTTAGTTAAGATTGGTGGCAAGGCACTGCGTGTTATGGGGCCTCGCTCTGATCTTGCTTCCAGCATAGTGTCTACTGTAGTCTAGTTTGTGTTGTTAAAATGTAACTTACATATTGGAAATAAAATAACATAATAACGTTGAAACGTCCACCCTAGCTACCTGAGTGATCGTATCTCCTCTAGATGGGTACTGGTCTCTAGCTCCTTAACCCCCGAGTAGCCCGAAGCCCTGTTCACCCCCGCCTGCCACACGTTCCAGCGCAGCTCCGGGATGGGGCAGTGTTCCAGGAACTCCTTGGCAATCTTGGGCTGGAGTGTCACTGTCCAGGGACCGCGTATTGCCTGCGTGCTGCAACACATCCAACACACAACCTCAACCTACTGTATAATCATGAAAAAAACATATATGAATTACTATGCAACTATGGTAATTTTTTTATGCAACTGTGAGGTATGGCTTAACTTCCCCACACCTTTATACGTAAGACTTTGCACCATTGTCCAAACTCCTGATCCTTTATTTTCATAGTTGTATTAACTACCTTTTCCAAATAGGCCTACAGCAATAATAGGCCCTAACTGGTCTGGTGATTGCTATGGTAGTAGGTACCTAGTTTCCCTTTAGTACACATTTGGGCACCCACACCACAATAGAACAAGAAACGCCACGATGTTTTTTTTTCCTTTTGACCATAACATTTTAAAACTGCATAAAAGTATTGGGATGAAAAATCTAGGCTGGCAAAAGAAACTAGATTTCGTAGTCTGCGTCGGTCACAGTTTAGAGTGAACAAACAATATAGAATAGAGATGATGAATGATGATAGCCCTACTGCTATATATGGTTTATTGAGAACTTGCCAAGAGCACATAAACATGTGACACAAAGTTACAGGCAGCGCACTAACCAAGACGAAGGGGCTATGACTATAAGGGGTAATATGTGAATGATGAACCTAAGTCCAAACCTGGTGGAAAGTGGGATAAACCCACAGAGCTTGGAAGGTCAGAGCTAAATAGATTCAGCAACGGGCTACTCGAGTCTGCAGAGTGCAGACAGTCTGAAGCAAAAACCGGACACCCACGTTGCATGTCAAGGAAGAAGCGAACGGAGGGAAGACATGTCAAGGAAGTAGGGAACGGAGGGAAGGCATGTCCAGAGCTCATCACTAGTTTCGAAGAGTAGACTAAGTCTCCTATTTACAGTTCTCGAAACCATAGAATTCCAGGTCTCTACAGAGCAAATATTGTCTACGATCTGATAAAGAGCGAACAATTACATAGAAAACCAGGTGAGATTTCTTTGTAGGCCTACATGTGGTCAATTTGTTGCACTCTGGTCATCCAAATAGAAGATGTCTTTGCACGTAACCAAACCAATCATCAAACTAGAAATTAATCTTAATCAGTAGACCTACAACCATGCATGTTTTAAAGCAAAGTGCATTACTGCGCTACGATTCATAATGAACACACTTGGAATATTCTCCTTAACATACCTGTCCACTGCCATAGCTTTAAGAAGGTGTTCAGGAAAATCTCGGACAATATTCGGATCCATTATGTGGTATTTAAATTTATTTGTGGCAGCCTGAAACATACAAAAAAGAACATTAAGAAACTTTTTGATGCAGTTCAAACAAAATCATTCTAATGAGTAGGTAGCTATTTATCACAATCCTGAATCAGGTCCAGAAGCACTAGTCAGTCTTAAGAGGCCTACAGATAGCAGTGTGGTTACAACATAATTGTATTTGTTTGTCAAGTTAATTTCAAAGGAGATTTTTAATTCATGGCTTATGGTTTATTGGTTTTGACAAACCACAAATTTGAAAAAAGCTGTTGAAAGTTGGAATACACTGAAAAAAAAGCGCTTATAAACATGCTCAAAATCGGCAAAAATCGTTACACCAGTTTTCGAATAACGTGAGGTTATGACCAAAAACATCACATATTTTTATGAAAAAAAATAAAAATTTAATATCTTGCGAGTGAATTAAAGCTTAAAATAAAAATTCTTAGTAGGGCCTACAAAAAAAAATAAAAAACAATTTCAGTCTATATTTAAAATTTGAAAACATTCCGATCAAAATTAGGCCTAACAAGTCAGTTTAGATAAAAAATAAATTAATTTTGTAATTTTGACAACTTTTTAGTATTGGATTGTTTGCGCTATATCGGAGGAATGGTTGGCCTAGGTACAAGAGATCTTTATAAAATTTTTTTATAACTTTTGAAATATTCAATTTTGTTATTCTGAACATTTCAATAATATGTTGTATTAAATATTTCTCGTCAAAAACAAACCTGACTCATTTTGCCCACTTTCAACTTTCATCATTGGATAAGCGAAGCAAAGACTTCAATTTCACCGACCCCCAAAAAATTTAGCTCGGGTGTTTTTTGTTTGTTTTTTTTGTTTGTTTTTCTGTCTGTTTGTTCGCTCTCTGCCGGGCAAACGGCATATGCGATCTGGATGAAAATTGGAGGGGGACCTTCTAAATCTCTGAACTTAGACTTGCTACGTTTTTGGGTACAATCGAAGAAATATTTCTCATGAATATCGTACTTTTACGATTTTTTTTATTTTTAGTGCGATATTTTCATGACATTTGGGCCAATTCTGACCAAACGGGTAGGGCTACAATGTTCATATTTGACATGGACATTAAGGTTGGTGATGTAGTACCTACCTTTTGAAAGAAAAAGTTGGAAAAGTTAGCCAGAATCCATAGAAATAAAGCTTTTAATATAAGATTTTTGATTTTTGTGCGATATTTTTGTGCCTTTTGGGCTAATTCTGACCAAACAGGTGGGGCTTCAACGTTCATATTATACATGGACATTAAGGTTATGGTGATGAAGTACCTTTTGAAAGAATAAGTTGAAAAAGTTAGCCAGAATCCATAGAAATAAAGCTTTTAATGTAAGTTTTTTACGGAAAATAATAACAAATTGACAAGTAGTAACAATAGAAACTTGACAACAGTCACCTACAATGCGTAGGCAGCAAAACAAAGCACTTGCAAAAGTAAAGATATCCCACACAAACTAAAAACTTAAAAAAAGCTCATTCATCAACGCGACTAAAAAAAGCGTTTGCGAAGCTTCCTAGTTTTAAGTAATTGTTGTCTCACACTATACTCGCAATGCATGTGCGTGTCCCTCTAGACACGCACTAGAAACACACTAGACTCGCACCAGACAAGCACTAGACCAGGGGTGGACAAATCCACTAAAATGTTAGGGGACAGGAAAAGTAAGTAGGGGCCAGTGGTCCAGTATATCGCGGCTTAGATTGTATGTAGGCCTAGTATTGCATAACGTTTGATTGACTGATTGCAATTTAAAGTGAATTTGCATCAATAATAACCTGTGGAAGAAGCTAGTTAATTTTGCATTGATAAATGAAAAACATATACCAATAATGCAGCAAGAAGCTTTTTTTTTTTTTTTTACTTCTTGATGATTTAGGGGCCAGCATTAAATTTTTACTCGCCCAAGCAGGCGGTAATTTTCCACCCCTGCTCTAGACGTGCACTGGACAAATACCAGAAGCGCTCTGGATGCGCACAAAACTCGCACTAGACGCGCACTGGACACGCACCAGACTCGCTCTAGCTAGTTTAAAACATAAAATTTGATCATCTAATGCTTCTTAAAAATAGGGGGTCATCCCATATTCAGGTAAATACATTACGTAGGACCTACTACATATTATATTTTCACTCCTTGACAGTACCGGTACACACCGGTAGAGGAGGAGTGGTAGGTAGGGCCTACAACCTACAGTAGCCCTTACATCACTTACTTCAACTTTATTGTGAAACTTTGCTCTCTCCTTTCCGATCTTGTTGACTAGCTCATCGAGATGAGCTTTATTCGGTGCGTCTAGCTCCAGACCGTTGAGCCGTCCCTCGAGGAGATACTTATCAACCACTCTCTTCTTTTCATCATCCAGTCCCTCTTTGCTTGTGCCTATAAATAAAACAAGTCCCAGGTATGTATTTAGTATTTATCAACAGAAATTTACTAACACAATTATTGTAAGTGAACGTAGGGCGGAGGGCGTAAGTCCTAGAAGATTGTATAACATTAAATTGCAACTAGGTCCTCGTACCTATAAACAATTTATTTAAAAGTTTAATCTTGGAGAATAGGACTAGGTACGCTATAAACATGTTGATAGAATGCCAATCAGCTGGAGTAACTTAGCCTATATTGTTTGTGGTTGGGGAAAGGCGAGAGGAGACCAACAGTTACCTTAAAGGATGTAGGTAGCTGCTCGAGACAAGGTGCACAAATATTTATTTACAATTAACAATACAAATGTCGAACGTTTCGGCCTACGCGGCCTTGGTCACCGACCGTTGGAGAAGAACTAACAACTAACAAACAAACAAAAACTAACATTTAAACATTATTTACAGTTATATTACAAGGCGCTGTTGGGGTGAGTAGGTGGCGGTGTGCAGGTGGGAGGTCTACTTCAGATTGAGGTAAGGCTTTTGGCGCGAGCTGGTGATGATTTGGTGCGCCAATTCCCATTGTCTCAGGTGTTCCTCATTGCATGATGGGGGCAACGACTTCACTACTCTTGTGGTGTAACAGTTGTTTTTAAGTCAATGTTGTGGGTGCCTGGGTGTTGGGCCACCGGTTTCAGGTCTAGTTTTTTGACAGTGTCCTGTCTGTGCCCATTCATTCTTGTGCTCAGAGAGTTAGTGGTGAGGCCTATGTACTCGGCTGGGCATAGCTGGCACTGTAGTTGGTATATCAGGTTGGTAGTGGGTGGCACAGCTGTTGTGTTGCCTGATGGGGTAGGTCTTTCCGGTAGCTCGAGCGGTGAATGTAGTGGTGGAGGGGTGAATGGTGCAAGTTTTGCAACGGGGTCTCTTACAGGGGTGTGAAGCCTATATTGGTGTGAGATAGGATCCAATCAGCTTACCTTCGAAAAGTGATGGTGGCTGCTGAGTTTCTTGATAAATAGAGACATAAATATGTACAAAACACAAAAACAACACAGTAAACAAGACCTCGTGTAGAAACGTCTTGTGTTTTTTCTGTGTTTTGTACATATTTATGTCTATTTTTATCAAGAAATTCAGCAGCCACCATCACTTTTTGAAGGTTTAAGCTGTGGGATCCCATCTCACACCAATATAATATTTAAACATATTAGGCTACTCTGATGAAAAAAGACCTTGAACGGGCAGAAGACCACCTACCTTTGCATGCCTCGAAGATTGGCAAGCTATTGAACTTGGCTGCTCTGGCACGCCTTGCCTTGTCGTGAATGGTCATGTAGCATTTCCCGGGCATGAGTTCCGTGTCAGAGAGGTAGAGTGTCTTTATCAGGCCCCATGTTGTTTCCAACGGACTTCCCGCTACTTCCAAGGGGTCCAACACATCAGCAAATAAGTTGGTAGGACTCTCCGATCCTAAAAAAAAGGAAAGTTAGTAGGCCTAGGCCTGCCCAGGTTAAACTACTATTATTATGAAGGCTTACGTGTAGTACCTAAATGAAGCCAGCAGAGGCCAAACATATATAGGCCTAGCTTAACTGTATAGGCCTATTAAGTGCTGCGCTCAATTGGCATAGCATAAGCGTAGCGCAACGTATGCACAACACAAGGAAAAATGCGTGCACAATTGACATAACGGAAGCTTGGCGTAAAGAAACTACAAGGCTGTGCAAAGTTTTAGAAGGCTCGTGATCAAATGACTGCTCGTCAACTTTGCGTTTGACATTTCGTCTTTGAAACCATATTTTGCAGTTGCCTATTATCATAGAGATGCAGATATTGCCTAACATACATAATTAACAGCTCGACGCTAGACGTCGACTCAACTTCATACTCGATAATAACGTCGTCTTCTGTGAGTTCGTCCTTGATTGATAATTTGACACTGACACAAACATCAATAGTTGTGAATTTGATTTCACTGAAAATGGGCGTTTGTGTTGAGTCTTGTTGTTCCTGGATTCCTATTGGTCAATCTAAACTGAGCGCAAGCGTAACAAATATAAAATATAACCATCTCTTGTGCTGCGTTCTGCGCCTATGCTATGCTTACGTGAATTGGGTGTTCAAGCAGCCAGGTGCACTTGTTTATATTTCTTATGCTACACTTGCGTTGCGCTGTGCTTATGCTATGCCAATTGTGCGCAGCACTTTAAGCTTGAAAGAGAAAACTGGAGAGCAACAAGATCCCTGACCCTCATTCAGAATCAACACATAAGGTAAGACCACTACTGCACCCACAAAGGGATTCATGCTTAGGTCTAAGGAAACTGCTTAGGACATTTAAGACCTGCCTACACAGTACAATGATGCCCTTATTTTGTCTTTGACAAAGGAACGGAACAAAAAAACCCTAAACAATTGTGATATGACGCCCTTATTTTGTCTTTGACAAAGGGAAAAAAAAAAACTAAACAATTGTGATCCACACCACAGGGAAAAGCACGCACAAACGTTTGGCATACTAGCTGGTCAATCACTAGCTGACAGTAACTTGACTGTTGACATCAAGCAAGCCTTATTATACTTTACAATGGTTGTTGCTAGGCCTAACAACCATAGACTGGCCCTAACCTGTTTTGGTAGGTGCGACCGTACGAACATATGCCGTTGGTTGAGGACTGAGTACGAGTCTCTACGGAGGGATTTAAATTGTCTATGGTGTCATGTTTAGGCCTAAGCTTACGTGATAGGCCAACTTGTGTAGGCCTATTGTTGCAACAAATATTAGGCCACCAGCGCTAGGCCTAGGCTTAATGACCTAGGACGTTTCTGAATTCTTCTGTTCTTGGTTTCATTACTTGGTCTTATTACTTATTAGGTACTTGGTCTCATCTCATTACTTGATCTTGGTCTCGTTGAAAATACCACACTAGTGTCATTCTCATTACTAGAACATGGCGGCCTCGGGAGATGATCGAAATAAAACACTTCCAAATCACGTTGAGTAGCCAAGTAAGTTATTAAATGTTATTCATAATATTAAAATAAATAGACAGCATCAAATTTGATATGGAAACGGTACCTATGTAAATACACGTTAATAACGGCCGCCATGATCAAGACTAGAATCGAGTGTGCACTTTCGATTCTTATTCTCATTACTTGATTTCAATCAGTCTCGATTGTGTGCGTGGCTATTCGTAGCTACTTGTGACGTTACGGATGAAACGGATTCATGACGTAATTCGTGACGTAAATCGAGACCAAGACCTAAGGTTTTACAGTATTCAGAAAGGTCCTTAGGCCCTAGGCCAATGGCCTAAAGCAAATTTTTCACGTAGGTAGGCCTACCGGCGGTTTGGCCTACCGATCATGTACCGGTATAGCGGTAGGCCCTGCCTAGCCTATGCTTAGAATTATTAGGCTAGACCTAAGATATGATGATTGAGATCTAAATCATAATTTACCTTTTAACTTTTCTTCTATTTTCCATACTTCTGACTGGAATTCGGATGTGAACTTTGCAATGGCACCAATACATTTGTCAGTAGTCAAACTACTTATTTCTGGAAGGCTATCATTGTTCAAGTTCTTCTCTGGCAAATCTTGAGAAACTTCTGGAAGCCTAAGTTGATAAAAGAAACATTTGGAAACATTATTTTATATAATAAGAGGGGAGGATTCATATTGGTTTGGGTGCCGTCTTGTGAGCCACAGCCGGAAAGTAAGGTTATGGTTGCTTCAAAAATTACATTTATGTGTATGATTTAAACAACCAAGCTCTTGGAAAGTTAAAAGAATGAAACATAGGTCTGGAATATGCATTAGCAATAACTTACAGTACAATATAGCCATTTCGGTGAGGAGAAACGAGTAAATTTCTAGTTTGTGTTCGGAGAATTTGTCTGCCAAGTACGGAGGTGGCCATGTTCACCGCCGCACATAACCATAGAGCACATGACGATCAGCTGCTCACCAACACCGCCTACCAGAATTTTAATATGGTGGCGGGAAAGAAATGAAAAATAATTATTTTAGATATTTAAATTTCTTATGTTGTTTTTTCAGCTGACAGTTATTTCTATTTATTTAACGTATTGTATTGTATAAATTAGTAACACTGCTAGTAACCTGTTAGAAAGGTAGTGGGATCTAATAATATAAATGATTTCAGGCCGATTAATATGCTGTCTATACTTGATAAATTGTTTGAGAGCATTGCACACTATCAGCTAGCTGAATATCTGGAGTCAAACAATCTAATAAATGAAAACCAATCAGGGTTTAGAAAAAACCATTCGTGTGAAACAGCAGTACAAAATTGTATTAGTCAATGGCTGGCTGACAAAGACAAAAATATGTCAACAGTAATAGTATTTTTGGACTTGAGAAGAGCATTTGAAACTGTCAATATTAATAGACTCCTAGATAAATTAAAATATATATATGGTATAAATGGGGTGGCTTTTGAATGGTTCAAGGATTTTCTTAAACAGAGAAAACAGAGGGTTAGATATGGGAACACTATTTCTGAGTGTAGAGAGTGTTCTGAAGGGGTTCCACAGGGGTCGATACTGGGACCTCTACTGTTTATACTTTATATTAACGATATAAACAGGTGGTGTAAAGTATGTGTCCTAAATATGTATGCTGATGATATGGTTATATATATTAGTGGTTATGATTTGGTGGAATTATTTAGAATAATGAATGAGGAACTTGTAAGAATAACTAGATGGCTTAATTTGAATAAGCTGAAACTGAATGTTAATAAATCAAAAGGTATGTTAATAATAAGTGGAAAGGTGAATAATAGTAAAGGTACTGAAAGTAACCTGACACTGAGAGTCGAAAATGAGGAGATTGAAGTAGTTAAAGAGTTTAAATATTTAGGTATATTAATAGATGATAAACTAGATTTTAAGGCGCATGTAAATTACATAGTTAAAAAAATAGGTAAAAAAATAGGTTATATGAGAAGAATAGGGGGCAAACTTTCAAGTTGGACGAGAAATATGGTTTATAAGAGCATAATTAAGCCGCATTTTGAATTCGGTGCTACTATATTGTACCAAGTTTATAAAAATGATGTTGAAAGGTTACAGGTGTTGCAGAATAAGGCTATGAGATGTATCATTAGATGTGGAAGGGAAACACCTATAAAGAGTATGCTTAATACTTTGGAATGGTTGAGTGTGAAGGAAAATATATTATTGTTAGTATTAGTTTTCATATATAAAGTTAAAAAAGGAATGATGCCAAATTACATGGAGGACAAGATGACTGATGTGAGTAAGGTACATAATGTAAATACTAGGGGAGCAGAAGAAGGAAAATCATGGAGGTCAAATTGTAAAAGTAAAAAATGGCTAGGCTCAGTCTTTAACAATGGTGTAAAGGAATTCGATATGTTACCCAGGGAAATCAAAGAAATAAATAGTTTGGGCATGTTTAAAAGTAAATGTAAAAAATGGATTAAATTACAAGATTTATAGAATAATGTAAGGTAAGAAAGGATTTTAGAAAGGCCTAAGTATTAATAAAGTAGTGCTACGTAGATTGAACATAATATGGAAAAAGGAAGTATGCATTGTTAGGTAGCTGAGTAGTAGGTCTAAATAAATATTATGTAAAATCCTAGTATGATAGTGTAATGTTAATTTTTAAAGTGTTTTCAAGTTGTTTGTTGTAATTGATGTTGTGTAGTATTTGTATGCTATAAATGTGATGTAAGATGTAACGAAATGGCTAGAATGAGCCAGAAATAAAGAAATACAATACAATACAATACAATACATGTGATGCCGTAACTAGAACGTGATCACGCGAAAATTTGATCGCAATTGGAGTATCGGTTTAGCCGGAATCGTGTTAACAGACACACAATAATACAGAAAAAAAACATTCCGGATTTTTTTCTCCAGTGAAGTGAAATGGAATCTTCGCTTCGCTCGCTACGCTCATCCAATAATCAGTATCCCTATGTATTTAATTGATATTTTATATTGTGTGTGTGTGTGTATATTTTGTTTGTAATGCATTATGTGTACAATGGGCATGTCTTAGTTTTTCTAGCATAAAATGCAATAAATGTATGATGCCAAAATTTGTATCACACTGTGGCATTGAGCAAAACGTAATGGCATGAAATGATAAACAATCAAAGATAAAACAGACTTTCTCGCCTTGTTATAAATACCTACAAACACTCCCGGCAATAGGGTACGACTTTGTCGGGTATCCAACCCCAAACCACAGATAACACTATCACACTAATAACTATCACAGATAACAGATTATCCAACCCCAAACCTTACAGCGCGCGTTACGCTGTAGTCTATGCTAGAATACATGGTAACAAACCATTAAATAATAAACAATAGTTACCCTAAATGTTTGCAACGTAAAGCCATGGTAAACTGTCGTACACGTGCCCATTGTCACAGGGTCAGGGTTCACCCGAGGCAAGAATGAGTTATGAAATATCTGTCGAATATTTTGGAAATATTTACGTCAACCCTCGTCAGCAGCCTGCAGCCTGGTGGATACGAGGGGACCCAGTCCCAGTCCCATAGGCTGGGTGGGACATGCTGCAATCTACAGGATTGTGGGCTTTAATATTCTGGACCTCAGTTTTTACAAAATTACAAGAGGAAGTGTTTCGGTTGTTTCGGGGTTGGTTTGGTTCATGCTCCCGGACTTCATGCCGTTTTCCAACGTCTTCTTGAATTAATCTTTCGCATTTCTCTCTTGGCCTTCCTACTCTTCTTTTCCCCTCCTCTGCTGCTTCAAATTCTCGTCTTTTATAAATATATATATAAAATTAATGAATTAATGAATTCAATAAAAACAAAATAATTATATAATAACGCACTGTTACCTTATTGCGTACCGTGTTGCACCGTTGCACGCAGTGTCTCCAGTCTGCTATAGAGTGCGATAGTGTGCGTCTTCTTAATTTAAAACTGTAAAAACATCTATCAACCTTGTACAAACTCTACTAAATCAGGCACACTTTCCGCCATAACCAGATTATATATGCCTAATGAAAGTTCCTTGCCTGCGAGTGAACATGTACTCATCAGGAACCAACACATTATATATAAATTGTATTGTATTACTTGTGACAGTAAAACAACTTCAACATTACAAAAACCTTTGCCAATACCAACGACGACGACGACGTAACTGCCAATATACCACAATACCTACCCTGAATGTGGCCACATTATTTATATCGACAAATAACTGATATTGAGCTGTGATTTATTTCAAATTGAACTCTAGACCAAACAAATATTGTTTTTGGCTTTATACCCCTCACTATCTCTGCATTCTCTCTGTACTACCCACGTCTCAATAGGAGCTATGAATCGTAATGAAGCAACTTGCAGCTGGCAAAGATAACAGCCCCATTCTGAAGTAATCTGCAATCCTGCTAATGGCACGTTTTGTTTTGGGTCGGGGAGTAGTAGCCCTATAAGAGATAAACCTAACAAACACACAATACTACTTAACGCTAATGAAAACTTCGCGGTGGTGAAGCCCAGTCTTATTCGGATTCGCGTCAAATAAGACAATGATACATTCTAGCTTGCTCTCTATGACTGCCATGAAAGATGTATACAGATTACTGAACAAACAAACATCACATTCACCAACGATTTTTGTGGTAAAAAAGTAAAATTTTTAAACTCGAAATCATAAAAAAATTGCTTAGCCATGAACCAAATTCAATGGCCAAGTCTTTCTTTTATGATTTCGAGTTTAAAATGTTTACTTTTACCACAAAAATCGTTGGCTTATTGGCGCTCGTCAACAGGCGAAATGATCTTACTTCTTTCAAAGCAAAACTAGGGAGAAAGAATGAAAAACTTGGCTCAACTTTTATATCTCACAGCATTCAGAACCGAAGACTTTTGAAGGAGAGCTTGGCTGCCGTTTTTTTTTTTTTTTTTTTTTACAAATTTTTGTATTTGTGGGGATTTGATTACCGGTTACTCAATGTTCAACTTTATTTTTCTATTGTGCTTTATTGTATAGATCTAGATTACTATATAAATTTGTTATTTGTGTGTTGGTGTGTTGTGTTGTTATAGCCATCCTTGACAAAATAATCGCGCTATTGTGTTGCTACGAGTTCTCGTATCCTATCCCCCCCAGAGACCTCCCGGCATGCAACACAGCTCACATTCAAGTTACTGCCGAGGTCCCGTCCATGTATCCTAGGTTCCTCAAGTGTCTTTCAGGGAGCCTATTAAGTATTACTATTAACCCACACTTCAATTAAACTTGTAGATTGATAGGTGACAACTTATACTCATGCTCAGCATTAGAATTTCTTGCGTGCCACAAATGTTGGCACCGGGTTTCTATTTACTATGTTATCACTGTCGATCGGCAAGTTGTTGTCCGCCCGGTGACAACCATGCGCTAAGCACTTCCCCTCCCCCTTGCACCGGATCGTCACAAGGTCCTGGTCCTGGCCTATGGTCCTGGTCACATACACTAGATCCCCACCCCCCATGACACCAGATAGTCACGAGCTACGATGAAGGTCGTCTTCGCTGTGTTTCTAGTCTTGCAGACAACCTTAAATTAAGACTTTATACATTATTTTGTTTTGATTGATAGATAAATGAATTGAATTTATTTATTTCTAAACGAGTTATAAAAACGTATTTATACAGGAGGACACAACATTTAATTACAAGGTAGTCTTAATTTCAAATTTTGTCATATTTCCATTCCAATTGGAAGTACCGGTATCCTACTTTAGCAAAAAACATAACTGTTATAGTTTCACTTCACCTAACATAACATTGATAGTAATTATATTGTGAATGAAAGGCTAGTGCACACTTCCAACAAGTATCAAGACTGTTGGATGAGCTACTGATTTTCAGTGGGGGACATTAAACCAAAGGGCCCGACGCAATCGACGAGTGAGCGATAGCCAACCAAAGATCGATAACTTTTAATAGAAAATAATCAAAATATAGCTATCAGTGGTATGGACAGTGCGAACACCCGCGGATCAACGCCAGAATCAACAATGATGATTCAGAACAACCGTGAGTTTATTACATGCCTCATTGCTAGAACGGCTCTAAAGTCACCGTTTACAAATTTACTAAGCCAAGATCTGATGGACTTAATTCCAAATTAGAAGTTTAAAAACTTCTGCCTAAAATTCTGCCTATAGAGGAATCGAATCCTGGACCTTGTGCATTGGAAGCAGAGCCTATAACCACAAGACCAACGAGCCACAATATTTACTATATTGTTTTTCTTATCGTTTCAATAACAACAAAATAAAAAACAAAACATTCGACTGGTTTGTCGTAATGGGGGACACTGCCTCCCATATTATAATATAATATCGATACGTTTATGAAGTTTTGAAATAAGAAATTTTTACCATATTATATAAAAAATATTGCAAAAAAAAACATTTGCTATTTGTTTTGTTTACAGTCTGGATCGAAACCAGAACCATCTGCAAATTGGGAGCAGACATCTCGCCGCGAGACCACACCTTGCAGGTAGGACCCGAGTCGGCTGTACAAGCACAATGCCGTGTAAACCGTAATCCCACACATAACAAAAACTTGTAAAAATACAGCAAAACCTTACACACTCACAAGAAATGAGATCTAAAAAAAGGGGCAAGCTCATCTACCCTTCCACATTTGCGTCCCGTGCCGTAACATCATCCTTGAAAAGCTTGGCAAAATAGAATTTGCAACTCTTAATTTAAACGTAATAGTTTACTTCAAATTCTTTTTTCTAATTAATTTTAACGTAATGGTCATGCGAATTCTATTTTGCCAAGCTTTTCAAGGATGTTGTTACGGGACACTGTACGTTTATGAATTAAGAATGCGCAAATGTGGAAGGGTAGATGAGCTTGGCCCTTATTTTAGATCTAATTTCTTTTAAATATGTAAGGTTTGACTGTATTTTTACAATTTTTTTTTATGTGTGGGATCTCATTACTTTTTCAAGTTCCATTGCAAAATTATTTGTTAAAATAAAATAATTTTATCAAAGTCGGTTTAATTGCTATGGTATTACCAATTGACAATAGAATGTAAAATATCTAGTGGTCCAAAGACTTGCTTTTTGTAAACAATGTAGGTGCAGTTACTTGTTGATTGTATGCCTGTATTAGGCTTTTTTAAAACCTTTATTTGGAAACCTTCCAGCAAACGTTTTCAACTTTTTGTTTCAAAAGGCACTACATCACAATTATCTTAATGTCCATGTAAACTATGAACGTTGTAGCCCCACCAGTTTGGTCAGAATCGCTGGGCAATTCAATTGAAACTGACGAATTAGACAGTTCAGTAGTTAAGGAATGTTCGTACTCGTACACCAACCAAATTTGGCATGTGCTGTCAGGTAATCACGTTTCATGATGGCTGGGTGACACCTCGAAATCACTCCAACTCTGCTTGCTGTATAAGGTGCATGAGTGTGTAGCCCACCGCGGCTTGGCTGCGGCGCCCTAACGGGCACCAAGACACGACAAGTCAAGTTCAATGCAAGTCAATGTACAAGTTTTAAATCTCATGACAAAATGTTGCAGCATACTGTTAAAATGTCATATCACCAAGAATCTAGAGCTATACAAACGATAAATACCTACTTTTATAAATCTGTTTGAAAGTTATTCAAAAAAGAATACTAAACAAAATTAATGTCGCATCGGTTTCCCTTTTAATTAATTAGCCATTATTATTTTAATTTGCCGAAATATCCTCAAAATATCCTAATTATAGTACAATAATTTGAAATGCAAATGACAACTGTGGCGCCATCGCAAAGTGTTAATAGTACGCATGCGCCGATATGAACGCAATTTGCACGAGGTTATTAGATAAAAGTTAAATGTTAATTGATAAATTGATAACCATGCATAAAGGAAAGTTTCAGTACGAAAAAAAGTATTAATTCTTGAGAAAGTATTTAAGATTTAAGATTTAAGATTTATTCTTCATCAGACAAGAATGTAATACAATCAGTCTTAATCTCTAAGGAGATGTGTGAAGATTTGAAGGGGTGAGTACAGGTTATAACTGTACATGAACACGTGAAAATAAATTTGTAGTTTTATCCCAATTGAATTTACGCCACTTCATTTTAACTAATAATATTGTAATTTTTACACCAGGAGTGCCAACCTTCTTGCGATAGTCGATGATATATGTTACAATCTTCCATCTAAAATAAATAAATATCTTGTATTGGCGATGAATTCCCGACATTTTAATGTTGATACTAGGAACCACATCGAAATTTCATATTGAAAAATCTAAAATTACAATTTTTGGAGATCGCGGTCGATACCCGCCAATGGCAATCCTGACTGAAAGCTTGTTTCACTCGAACAGCGCTTGGACTCCATAATATAATGAAGATCAGCACTTTTCCAACAATTATAATGCAACTACAATATAGAGATAAAATGTACCCGTCCTGATGGTCTAGTGGTTAAGACGCTTACCTGGAATGTGGGAGACCTGTGGTTCGAATCCCGGTTGGGGCGGATTTCTTTCAGTTTCTGAACTGTAGTAAATAATAGGCCTAATACCGTATCATGTTTAGACATTTTGTATTATTTGACTATATACGATATGTACTCAATGAACATGTTATGAACATATTTATAATATAATTATTCAAAACTTAGTGAAACAAAACAAGTACAATTAGCCTTAATCTAACCTTCACGCCTACTTCACTTGGATGGAATGGACGGAGAAGTGTCAACAAATTCAACCGATAAACGTACCTCATAATTCATCATATTTCAATGTATTGTATATTATTAATAATCGTGGTACTGGTAGTCTATAGTCAATGTAAGATTTTTTTAATGACAATGTTGGCAAAATAAAGATGCTACTGTCTGTCTGCAAATGTCATAACTAGAGATACGTATTTATCGCATCTAAGTTTTGAATATTTAGCATTTATCTGGTTTCAACTCATCTTTAGCATCACCGAAACCCTAAATGTTGGGGTTTCTTGCACTTCTCATGGGCGATGATGCTAGTATTTATATGAACATTTCACTTCGAACATAGGTAGGCAAATTTAACTTTATAACACAATTGCCAAGCCCTTTTTTTTCGAGTTTAAATATTTTACTTTTTTACCACAAAAATCGTTGGCTTGGCGCTCGTCAACAGGCGAAATGATCTTACTTATTTTCAAAGCGAAACTAGGGAGAAAGAATAAAAAGCTTGGCTCAACTTCTATATCTCACAGCATTCACAGCCGAAGACTTTTGAAGGAGAGCTTGACTGCCGTTTGTTTTTTTGTTTTTTTTTTACAAATTTTTGTATTTGTTTGGATAGAATTTAGTATTAGTCCTAGTTTTAGTTTTAGGCATCTTAGTTTGAGGGTATTGTCTGAAATCTCCACATACCTTACCCTCCGTCCAAAACAAATTGAACAATCCTACAGCAAAAGCCCCCTCCAGCGAGTGCGAGACACTAGTCTCTTTGGGGGCTAATAAACATAGTTGTAATTTCAATGTATGTTCTAAAAATAAAGAGATTTTGATTTATTTTTATTTTTATAATAACTCGAGAAATTGAGTGTTTTGACTCCAGCTTTTTGGTCGCAGCCCCATAACCCATTGCTGTATAAGAGTATAAGCATCAAAATCCAGGGTGCGCCATTTTCAGAACTTGGATAGTTAAAATTTTCATTCTGTTGTATACACCATCGATCATAAGTAAATCAAGGGATTTCGTTGCATCTACTAAACCCAGCCATTGATTTACTTCTGGTCTCCCGGGTATACATATGGCTTCTAAGTGCATTTCCTCGAGAGTAGTCTACACTTGCCTTGCCCTAACTCACGTACTTTAAGCCCTTATATGCCCGACATTAAGGAATCGTTAAGCTAGTCCTTGGCTTCGTAATGTGGTGTATTATTGGACGCAATTTGAATAGTCAATTAGGGACTAATTAAAATTATCTTCGGCCACCGTGTCTGGTGTGGGTTTATGGTGGGCGAGCATCTTCCTGTTAATAGGGTGACTTCTGAACGACATCGAGTAACAGAGAACATTCATAATAAACTGCTCTTGATAAGCTAACGGTTTAGTGGTGGCAGTTTCGGTGGGTGAGTAGCCTACGATTCAGATGTAGTAAGCAGGATCGGGCTTGGACATCACGTGGATGGGTGACCGGTCGTACTATGTGGTTGACAACTTACATCACAGGGAAGTAAATCAAATTATGTCGTTTATAGAACCGTGTTGATAATTTAGTGGTTTTGTTCTCCTGAGCCGCCAGTTTCTGTGTTAAAAATTTGTTTTGTTTTGATTTTGTTAACAACAACTTGATAAAATATATCAGGGTCTCCACATCTCTCGACGACGACGACGACGACGACAATGACAAAGACGATGATGACCGTGAGAACCAGCATGGGCATCTCCTCCCCAGATACCCTATATAAGCTAGAGTGGGGCATTATGACCTAACGGTTGCCGCGCCCTTAATCTAAATTAACTCATACAGATTTTCTTTAATAACACTACAAGTCGATGAAGTATCGCGCTAGCTACGATTGTAAAGTTGCGATTTTCATGAGAAATATTACTGAGAACGAACTCAATAGGCGAAATAGGTAAAAGTTTAGTAATTTAGAAGGTTCCCCTAAAAATTAATAAAATCGGAGTAGCTGTGTTTGGGTAGAGAGAGATTAATTAATTATATTATGCTCTATCGGTTTGGGTGCTATTTAAACACCACTCCGATCGTCTCATGTGCAGTACTTTCGTACTTTTCAAACTAGGGACAGGGAAATCAATATATTTTCATTCTATTTTTTCCCTCTGAAAGGTAAATAAATCCTTATCTCTCGTACATGGCCCCGCGAGTCCTCAAAGTCCATAGAAGTTGTTAATTTCCGGTCAAAGTTTAGTGACTTTGTGTGACCAAAGGGAAGCAAAATTGAAAAATCCGTCCATGTACGTGGATTGACTTGATTGGACCACATAGTGTGAGCCTGCAACAACGCGTCGTGCGCTATGAGTGAGCCAGTCCTCGCATCATGGTGAAATGTGTCGTCAACCTCACAAAGGCAGCAGGAAGTCTCCGTCTCAGTCTGCAGCCTACCCAGGTGTGAAGACTAATCCCCGGGCGTATGAAGCGTAACACGACGTGTTGCCCTATATCGTGTCCGGGAAGTCGGGCCAGAGATTAGAGGGCGTCTTCGGGCGTCCCCGGACGTCCTCGGGACACACAACCGAACAGATTTACAAATGTCACTTGCACACCGAGGAAAAGTATAATATGATTTCTGTCGAACTAGTGCGAGAAAGATTGAACTTCTTTTTTTAAAATTCCTGCTATTTTTTAATTAATCTTTGGAGAATCTTTATATTTAAGTTTAATTTTTGTTACATTTAGTTAAAGTAGAAAGTTCAGGGAGGAGGGGTGTATTCCCAGGAATTTTTCGTTTGAATTATTTGTGTGTAATTGATACAATTTTGTTCAAATAAAGTATTTGTTTCTTAAAAAAAAAAAAAAAAATACGAAGTAGGAAGACGCTTCAATCCTTGCACATGAGTCTAATGCCACAACACGGAAAATTAAGGAAGCTGGTTTGATTTCATGTGTGGCCAATACAATCAGTGTGCCTAGTGTTAATTATCCAGCCATTTGGAAAAGTTTCTGTCCATCAATTTCATCACTAGATCAATAGCTTTATTTCATACATCAATAACTGTCCAACTTGTCAATTCAATGTTCTGTTTTTTTGGTTTTTTATTTTTATTCATAATAAACTTTTTTGTTAATAATTTGGTATTAATAATGCACAGATATAGATTTCTGTAAAGAAATCGAAATATCACATTAAAATAAATATTTTGTTAACTAACAGTGAAAAAGTCCAATGATTTATATTTATAACGTTACTACCTGTTATATAGTTTCATTTTTTATAAGGAATGATTCTATCCAGTGTTGAAGAGGAACGCGTTCCTTTTTAGGAGACGTTTAGGGAAACGTGTTTCTTTTCCAACATAAGGAGAAACTTACAAAAAATACTATTTAGGGCTAAGGGGGAGCGGCGGGCCTCCCCCCCCCCCCCCCCGAAAAAAGTCATTACTCGACTCCGTCATCATTGCCACAAACGTTGCTATACATAGCCTGGCACCGACACCAAAAATATCAACATACGGCGAATTATTTTATTGTTTAGTACATTTTTGTCGATCTGTTTATTAAGTAGCTTCCTCTCTACTCGGGTGCTGTTGGGCTTGGGCATGTAAACTACTCTTTTCATACACCCTCCAGGATGCAACTATCTTCATGTCTAGTGGTCCCTGAACAGTGCATGTCATTCCAGGTTTCTTATGCTAACATTGTTACGAATGGAGGGTTATAATAGTTATCAAGCTACAACACTCGATATTATTCCTCCTCGGTCGCGGAATTCCACGAATTACTTCTTGTAAATAGTGTAATCTAATAATTGCATGTTCCGCGAAGGGAGTCGGAGCAGATTCATCTGTTTGTTCGCTCTCGTGTCAATAATCTGCAATCGTGTTTCAGCAAGAGGTCGATGACAGTCGGGTTAACTAGGCGAATTTGTCGGAAACGCTCAAAGTTATTATTGGAATATCATTTGGATTTGTAATATACCTGCACAGGTGTAATCACAAGGAAAACGTTTTGGTCGGACCATTTTTATGTGGGCATTGGTATTTATTTTGTAAATCTCATAGTTTAGTTTGTTTCGTTAGTTTTTAGTTTCATTTTTGTTTACGTCAACCTAAGCAAAAGCAGGGCACAAGCAGTAAAAGAAGTTGATAGTTTGGTATCTCCATTAATTAATCTATTTTTACTAACAATTACATAGGTTTTAAACGTATCAAGTAGAAAATTCGTTTTGAATCCGCTTTGCATCATATATAAGTTATGACATGCATTTCGTGCGATTGCAATAGTCCTAGATTTACTTCCTTTGTAGGGATATTCAATTAATATAGGCGATGCTAGGCACGTGATAATCGTCCATGTTTTAAAATAAATAACTATTCAATTGAAGCTAACACAATGGAATATTATACTTTGAGTCAGAATCATTATATTTAACCGGTTAGAACAATGAATGAAACGTCTCCGAAATACATTCACGAAATATATGCAAAACTGAGGTTATTTATGTTCCTGTGTATTGCACCAAAAAGCATTTCTTTCGTTTATTGGTTGTATATAAAGTTATAAACCAATTATGAAAGAAGAAAATATATCAAAATGATCCTCGAGAAAGTGATTTGTTGCCACATTGAGTGAAATACGACATAATACTCGGCGGCGGGTGTTTGTTCGTATATAAGCTCGTCTGCCCAGGATGATGAATCACCTCTTGGAGCATCCCTTGCAAATTGACAGAAAGTTGGGAAGTTGAAGACGTTTCTCTCCCCTAAAAAGGGATTAATGCACTTCATTACCGGATCAGGGAAGCCGTTTCCCTAAAGCGGGAAGACGCGAGCCTAATGCTAGGTCATAACTTGAGATTGTCTGCACCTTATCGGCACGGGCCACCCCCCCCCCCCCCCCCCCCCCAGCCTAGAGCACCCACAGAGTTATCACTTCATACGGGGGAAGTGTTACCAATAATACACTTTGAATCACCTTTATTTGAGGGAAGGTAGTAAAAGAGTTCGTAATATTATTTATGTGGATATGGGTATGATGGGATCGATTTATGTGAACTATTGAAAGTCAGACGAGCTGCGTCGTTTATAGTTGGAAACTATTTTATAGTTGTATCTTCAAACACACACCAGAAAACTAAAACCGTTTGAGTTTGCTTACCCCAACAAAATTACAATTACGATAACGGTGGATACATTGCCCCGAGGTACGCTAAACTCCAACATAATATGTAATGTTTGCTTATGAATAAATAATAATAATAAATAATATAATAAAAATTGCAATAGAAAATTTGCACATTATCATGAATGTTTTGAAATAAAGCTAGAAAAAGAGTATAAAAAATAGCAAAACCAGAAAAACAAACAATAGTGAAAATAGTAAAAATGTACAGCTGCTAATTGCACTTCATTGACTGAATGATGACACTATTTTTGTTGAAGCAATGGACGTAAAATAAAATAAGTAAGTTACGCCACGTTTTCGAGTCCAGACCGTTTAGGAATGTCATAAATAGTAAAACTAGGTTCATAATTAATGCACAAAAGAATAATTAATTTTAGTTTAGCAAATTCTGAAATAATAATATTAGAATAACGTATAATAATACAATTACTGATAATATATTCACATTGTATGTTTAAAAAATGTGAGATGAAATGAATTAAAATTAATCAAATAAGAATTAGGAAAATGGAATAAAATACGAAAACGAAAAAATTCAAAGAAAAGAAGAAACGTCAAAAACAAAACAATGGAAAGAAAAAAATTATTTATAAGATGATCCTACTCAACAGAAATACGAGGTTTGCTAAAAATCTTAACAGCTAATCAGGAAATAATCAAACTATCTTCTCATTCATCGACGCGGACGCCATCGATGGAAATATTGTTAGTTATTATTTCCAGACACTCGTGTGCACACTTTCTCAACTACCACATGTCAATCCTAGTCATATTCACATTGTCAACGCCCCTTTACCATAGAAAACTCCAATCAATTCGTTCCAAGCTTCTTTTTAAACCACCCCCGTCTCAACGGCTCTCAAGAAAACGTTGTCATTTAACTTCTATAATAATCCAAACCTGTATCAAACCATCTTGGTTAAATGCAATTATTATGGAGGGTGAAGTACTTTCAGTTTGGCGGTTTTGACAAATCCGAGCTAAAACGTTTAAACGAAATTAAATCAACCTACAATATTTTCGTCAAAGGTCAACCATAAAATTATTAAATTCCCCGTTCAGTAATAATTCCTCTCCGCAATCAAATCTGGAGTTGACTGGATCGAAATATTGAGTGATTGAACACCAGGTAGCGAGAGCTCAAACTTAATATTGAACATTTTGACGCGGGGAACCATCTTGCCCGCTTTGAAACAAGATGTTAGACGTCTGCCAATCTAATCACCCCCCCCTCCCATCCTGTCGAAACCCCAATCTCCGAGCACTAAACTGCGCTCATGAATCTTAAATTTAGATAGCGTGAGATTTATTATTTTGGCGAGGAAACCTCCCTGAAAATGTCATAAAAAATGCAAATAGTTAAAGAAGTTGGCAATAATTTACGTGGTATCTACGCAAACTCTTTAAAGATAGCTTCGACTGAATGCAGCCGAAAACCCCAACGTTACATTAACCCAACTTTCATGTCTTTAAAATTTGCTTTTTTCCAAAATGCTGGTAATAAAGATGGCGATGGAGGAAAGGGGGCGTAATGCCCACACATCGTGAATGATAATGATAGCATGATAGTGTAGTTTATAGGGAGGCATAAATAATGAAGGGTGGGGTTGTTAAAAGAAATTCAGGAGACATTTTCCAGGAGGAAATTGTTTGGTAACGTTGGTGATGGTGAATTGATGATGACTACGAATATGAAATATTATTATGTCAAATTGGTCAAAGTTCTCCTTAAATATATAGCAATTAATTAAGTAATACTAAGAGAGGTATTAGAAGTGTTGTATGTGTTTTTCACTATACAGCTAGGCTACGATGATGATAATGCTAGTGTTGGTAAGGTTGTAATGACTATACGTGGTGATAATTAACTGGTAAAAATAACAACTGTTATCAACACTATGATGTTGTTTGGGAGAGAGGGGGATCAGGATGATCCTATTTAAGAGCGTTGCATATAATATTTGGTGATATAATTATTCATTTATTCAATAATGAAAACCTAAATCAAATATTTTGTTAATGGAAATATTGAGCAATTTTCAAACAATTAAGGGTGAGTGATCAATGAGATGCACAACAAATCTCAAGGCTATTGTACCACCTCTGGCCGATAATTTAAAGCCGAAGAAACATGTCTGAAAGTTTGCTGAATGAAGAAAGGCCTTTAAATAACAGAAAAAAAATTGTGAATTTTTTTGGCGGGACATTACCTCATTTTTGAAATTAGATTTAGATTTTTTGACAAAAGTGTGATATACAAGATAATTCAAAATTAAATTTGAGAATCGGTTTTCTGGACATAGTTTCTAAACATCTTTAGCTATAACTTGACTATAGCTAAAATAGTTTCTGAAAATAACAATTAATATATAATTTTACACTAACTAATAATTTGTACACTAACTGTTATTTTTTCAGAAAACTATGTTAGTTATAGTCAAGTTATAGCTAAAGGTGTTTAGAAACTGTCCAGAAAACCGATTCTCAAAATTTAATTTTAAACTAGATTTATATATTACACTTTTGTCCAAAAATCTAAATCTTATTTCCAAAAGTGAGGTTATGTACCGCCTAAAAAATTCACAATTTTTTCCCCTGTTGATTTAAAGGCCTTCTTTCATTCAGCAAACTTTTCAGACATGTTTCTTCGACTTTCAAAATATCGACCAGAGGTGGTACAATTGCCTTAAAGAGAGTTCTGACAGACTAATTTACACCAATATGACATAAAGTGTAGGATATCGTATAGTGTAGTGTAGTGTTTTTTTATTTTTATTTATTTATTTAACGTCTATCCTATTCAGTTATAAAAACTGATTGTGTAGTGTAGTGTAGTGTAGTGTAGTGTAGTGTAGTGTAGTGTAGTGTAGTGTAGTGTAGTGTAGTGTAGTATAGTGTAGTTAGTGTAGTGTAGTGTAGTGTAGTGTAGTATAGTGTAGTGTAGTGTAATAGCCATGCAGCACGTGTCTTAAGGTGAGTGTCGTGGCCTTTATGAGAGCCTTGCTCAGCTCTTGCTAGTTGACGTCGAGTACCTTATGATCTATACTTTTGTAATTTCCATGACAATAGGACAGGTCCCTCACTCTCACTCATTTCCCCCTCCCTCACCCCTCCCTCACAGGAGGGACGAGGGGAGGTTGTGATACTTTCCATCTACTCTCATATTATTGTCCAGTAATTAATAAGATTATTTCTTGTGGGGGGGGGGGGGAGAAGGGTCAATTGACGGTTTGATTTAGCATTAAAATAATTTCTAAAAGTAATCATTGGAGCAGTAATCGTTATAAAGAAGAACTTAAATACAAATAAGGAAAATACATTGAGTAGGCTACTAGTTTCACGACACGAAAGGATCTTTTGTCCTACTTTGTAAATCAGTTTTTAACTGAATAGGATACACGTTATATAAATAAAATTAAAATAATTAAATAAATACAATCTCTTACCTTACCTTACTCTTACCTTCACACATAAACCTAAGCCAAGAATTGATAGATGTGATAGATGATTGAATGTGGGAGACTCGGGTTCGAACCCCGATCGGGACGGATTTTTAACTTCTGAATTGTATTAAATATCCACATAAGAAGTTAACCATCTTCTGTCTATAGCGGGCTTCGAACCCTGGTCCATCTATCTGCATTGGAAGCAGAGACAACGAGCCACACAAGAATAAACAAGTGGTGTAACAAGGGACTACCAACTCTCTAACTCTAAAGTATAATGTAGCTAACTTGTCGTGAAGTGAGCGCGCGCGGCTCAAGTAGCCCCGGTGTTGTTTCAGCTGTCGCGGTGACTTGCAGAACACAACGGATCTCTCCGGTGCATGGGGAAGTTACGTCACCACGTCTACTATACTTTCGGGTTGATTTAATTGCTGAGCACGAGTAAAAAGTATTTGGTACAGCTAAATTAGTGTGCAGAGGTCGCTGGCGATCGACCCCTTTTAATGAGAGAGAACTATCACCTCGAATTGTTATCATACCAAAATAATTAGTAATTACTTATCTCTGCTGTATACAGTTGTGTATTACATTATAGGAACATTGACATATGTGTTATAGTGGGAGAGAAAATAAGGAGGGATAAAAGTAATTCAATATTTCCGTTATTTGCACTAAATAAAATCAACATCAGACGTAATAATTACTAATTATTTTGGTATGATACAAATTCTAATTGGTTGTTACTTGTTGTCACTCTCAAGTCTCAATGTCGGTAGACTGCGACAACTTTAGTAAACACACACCCTGGCAAAGATACAATTATTTTACTTGAGTTGACATTTCCAATAATGTGGTCACACTACAATGTATAATCACCTCTTAAACATTAAGAAAAAGCTGTTTTACTATTACAAACATACATAATTTAATATAGATAATTATTCGGTTCGATTTTTTGACCACGTCCATGAAATAGGCAATGGTTTTTCAGTAGTATATATTTTAGTAGTGGTTATTTAGCAGTGGAGGCGCACGGTTACGCGAGGGAAAAGCTTAATTTGCAATGAACTTTAGGTGTTAGAATGAGACACACGTACAATATTAAATAAAATGATATCTAGAGGCCAGACGTCATACAATCGAATAGAAGAGTTTATTACTTATGAATGTTATATGATAATGATCTGATTTTTCCTTGCAAAATGTATAATGTATATTTTTAAAAATTATTTGTGATGAATGATGTATAAAACACATTAGTTGGCAACGTTTTTATTTTCGTTTGTCAACGAGTGCCGAAACGGTTTAACTTGAATTTGATAACCCAATGTTTGTAACTGTAAGCATATAAGTGTTCTATTAATACGGTGTAGTCACCTGACCATAAAGAGAATGCAATTAGTTTGAATAGTCCAATCAAAAAATAAAATATACAATTTTGGTGGAGGTGCCGGGTTTGGTAGAATGAAAAGTTTAATATTAGTCGCTAAATCAAACGAATTGTCAGACTTTTGGTGGAGGTGCCGGGTAAGATCAGATATCCGTTCTAAACCTAGCCATAATATATTAATTTTAACGAATTGGTTTGATAACATTTGCATATCAATTAAATTATGATTTTAATATTATTATCGAATGTTTGAGACCACAGTCTTGTCAAATGGGCGACAAGGAATTATAGACTAGGGAGCGAAGTAGCAAGCAAGCAGACGGCAGACAGACAGAAAAGTGATTCATATAGTGGAGTTTTGCTCCCTAATTTGTATTTTTTAGTATATCAGTAATGGCGGAGGTTAGAAATTAAGGGAATATTTCAGAATTGAGAGAATCTTGGCTAACTAACGCAGTCTCGACGTGAGGCTTAGGAAGGCGAAACTGAAAAGTCTGAATGAATCACGACTTCCGTCCAGAACCTGGCAGAGCGTCAGTCAGTCAGTCGTTCAGAGTCGGCGTCACGTGGTGTTTGTTACATCTGTAATTTGCTAAGACATCGGTATAGTAAAACTTTTAGGTTTAATCGCCTATATAACACATTTCAGCGCATGTTTATACGCGTTGTCGCAGCGGGCGTTGTGGTGGGAGGATCGTGTAGATGAAGTGAATGAAATATTTAAGAGAGTTGGCTAAATGTTGAAAAATAAAATTTAATGAGCCATTTCCCTTTTTGTAACTTAATTGGTCAAAATATTTTGTGGATGCCCGGCGCAATTCAGTTGTGATTTGTGAATTTTCTAATCTAAATTGGCTAACTGGTCAACAAACTTTTAAGACTAATCTTGTTTAGTGCACAAGTGTGGTCACTAACCGTTACAAATATCTAAAATACAAATTCATATTAAAGCAATGAATCAATTTTTTAAAACGTTAAATGCCTACGAAACAACCCAGATATATAACAGCTTATTTTAATGGTTTAAACTTTAAAGGGAAACAAAAAAAATTACGTGATTAAAAAATATTTTGATACGCATATTCGTTTGAGTGGGATCGTCTAATAAATCAGTTTTTTTCTTTTCGTTTTTCTTTTTTAATGTTTTTTTTCTTTCTTTTTTCCTTTTGTTTTTTTCCCCTTTCTTTTCTTTTCTTTTCATTCTCTACCCTTTTTTTATTTGATTCATTCATTCATCGTTGGTCTTGTGGTTAGCGTATCTGCTTCCAATGCAGAAGGTCCAGGGTTCGATTCCCGCTAAAGTCAGAAGTTTTTTACTTCTGATTTGGTTTCAAGTCCATCAGTTCTTATCTTAGGAGTGTGTAAACGGTGACTTTGGAGCCGTCCTAGCAACGAGCACATAATAAATTTCAGAGTTGTTCTGAATCGGCCTTGTTGATTCTGGCGTTGATTCGCGGGTGTTCGCACTGTCCATACCACTGATTGCTATATTTGCAATTAAAAATATCGATCTTTGGTTGGTTATCGCTCACTCGTCGATTGCGTCGGGGCCTGCAGGGTTGGCTTGGTCGCTTTGATTTAAAGTCCCCCACTGAAAATCAGTTATATAACTGAGTGGGTAGACTCTAAATAAAATTTATTTATTTATTTATTTATAATGAATATTAATTTTTTTTATTTGTTACCAAAATTGTTGTGTTTAATGCATTGTTGTTGTAATGCTACTATTTCAAATATTTACGAAAATGTAGTTTATTGTTATTTCTGCATCTATTTAATTAGATTTATTTAGTTGTCCTCCTTTGTAAATCAGTTTTTATAACTGAATAGGATAGACGTTAAATAAATAACTAAAATAAAATAAAACGTTACATTTAAAAGAACTCTTTTTCCAACATATCGTTTACATAAGTGTTCGATAATACGTTTATGTAAATCTTTACGTTTTTGATAATATTTGATAAAATCTTTTGAAGATGTTTCAAGATAATGTCTTGGACAGTGAAATACCGATGACTTGTCTATTAAAAATTTTATTTCATTGACTATTTTTTTAACAGATTGTTCTCTTGTCGCCTTCTCAATTTTATTGCCTCGTTTAAGCCCCTGCTGGCCTCTAGAATATTACTTTATGGACACCCCTATTAACCCCGGTTGAGATCATTCATTGCCTCGTTTAAGCCCCTGCTGGCCTCTAGAATATTACTTTATGGACACCCCTATTAACCCCGGTTGAGATCATTAATTGCCTCGTTTAGGCCCCTGCTGGCCTCTAGAATATTACTTTATGGACACCCCGGTTGAGAACATTCATTGCCTCGTTTAAGCCCCTGCTGGCCTCTAGAATATTACTCTATGGACACCCCTTTTAACCCCGGTTGAGATCATTCATTGCCTCGTTTAAGCCCCTGCTGGCCTCTAGAATATTACTCTATGGACACCCCTATTAACCCCGGTTGAGTTCATTCATTGCCTCGTTTAAGCCCTGCTGGCCTCTAGAATATTACTTTATGGACACCCCTATTAACCCCGGTTGAGATCATTCATTGCCTCGTTTAAGCCCCTACTGGCCTCTAGAATATTACTTTATGGACACCCCTTGAGATCATTCTCAGCTCTTGACTCGACTGGACCGTCACCTAACTCTGCACCCCTAACTCAATACAAACTGATCATTATAAACGACCGTCTGTCTGTCTGTCCACTCCAGCATAGGGGCTGTGATATGGGGGCTACACACATTACAGTAAGCGAGGTCAAGGCGTACTTAACCCCTGTGAGCTTTATCTTTACTGCGGCGTCAAGATAATATATTGATATGGGTGCTGTTAGATTACCACAACATACACTCAGGACTGTTTGTTTAACAAATTACAACTGGTAAAAAAATTGAGAGAAAATGTATCTATGTAGTTTATTTGCGTGGCCAGTTTTTTTATCGTACGTTGAATTTAACGTTAACTACGATATTGCGTTTTTACTTTGTATACATGAATTATTTCCCTAAATAACTGCAGGCCTTATTGGGTTGGTGATATCATTTAACGAGCTTTTACAAATATTATACGCTAATCAATCAATACAAAATTATTTTCAATATTAAATTACTATTCAAGACGAAATATTGAGATGGCTACATAATTTGTTTGAATGTAAATTACACAGATTTGTTAGTGATAATGATACTGCGCAGAATAAATAAATAAAAAGGTAATACAAAATATAATCTTTGAAAATACACTTCCAGCAATCACAATACAAGAAAAATGTATAACGATATCACAAAAATCATAGAAATAGATTTAGTAGGCTATAAACACAACTACAATAGTAAAAAACATTTTAGAAATAATATATTTGGTTAAATGCAGAATTTATTGACCTAGATATAATTATATATCATATTCATACTTTATTTTAAATTTAGACCAAAGTTGGTTTATAACAACGGTTGCATGATTCAAGAGAGAATGATAAAAGAAGCTGGAATAGCTTAGAAATATTTTTTTAATTTCAATAAATGACCTCTAAATGCGTGCTTTATTTCGAAACTAACCGATCATAATACCATTTTGTTTACAGTTCCACAATAATATTGAACACATCGTCTCGGCACCTCTCGATGCCAGAGGTATTATCCCACCATCACGTTCTGTCTATTGAACACTGCACCACACCACGTGCTCTTGGACTGGCTGTGGCTATTATATCACACTTATAACTGTGGTTTGGACCCCTCAATATAGCGTGGCGAGTCGGTTAAATATAGGGGTGCCATGTTATTAACCCTTTATACCACATCCATCACTTTATCTTGTCAGCGGAGCCGTATTAGCCACTAATACGCGTTTAATCCTTAACCCAAATCTAGTTAAAATAAATATTAAAAACTGCATCAGCCACAAAAACAAAACTAATAAATCAGGCTTAGTTTTTTCGAGGTTTTTGATAGTTATCTTTGGTTGAGTTCGTTTATTTTTCCCTCGCCTCTCGGCTTACATACCGATAGGCGAACTAACTTTATCGCTCTCAAACACACGATTGTTTCATTATATTTTCCATTGGTTTACTACAATAACATTCTGGATTGTATTCAATAAATTATCAATTCTAAAAAGGAAGTTTTTCCGACAAACAAATTCGAGAAACAATTACCTACTTTTCAATTTGTACTTATGCCATTATATCATTAATATCGAGAGTTAAGAAATAATCATTAAACACCGAAATCTATCTTGCTAATTAAACAAATTGTGTTTACCATTCTTTGTTAAGCAGTTAACTTGTGAAGTTTTATGAAAACTGATTTTCTTTAATTTATTATTATGACATTATGGTATATTGATTAATCCGTTTTTTTATGACTATCCTTGCAACAAGGCATGTAATAAATTTCCAATGTCACCCACAAACAATCAGTTTCTGCTAATGTAAGAGTAAACTATAAATTAACATTTTTTTGCACAATCAGTTTAAAGGCCCTACTTCTTTTTATCGTGAATGAATTCATAATGTAAGCGAAAAATAAAAGGTCAACCTAATTTATCTATCGGTTTTGAAAACATGTCAAGATTTTACTTTTAGAGTTTTTGTCCTTTATTCTTTTCCTATTACTACGGTTCAACAGCTGCAGCGGATGCCCCGCAAAGGAATACCAACACAACAATATTGGATTTCGATTTCGATATTTATATTCATATGGTTTTCACATACTTTTGTAGCGGCATCGTGGCCCAGGGCGGGAACGTTATCATGTTGGCCATACCTTCCTGATGTTTTCATCGTTCAACGACATTGCGCGCTGGAACTCAACGGATTTTATATCAACTTTTCGATTCAAACCTCTGGAAATATAGAATGTCCTGTTGTTTTATGTCGGCTTTTATTTCAAGCTATTTACAACTCAAAGCAAGCGTCTAAGAGATTTTCAATCCTATTAAAGAATATTTGTATCACCAGAGAAATTGTAATTGACTTGTTACGGTTTTGGGGGAGGAAGGGGGGAGGGGTCGGGTGGAATCTGCAAGAGACAGTTCAGTTTATTAATTGATTCCATTTTTAAGGTTTCAAAGTTATCATGATATGCATCATATAAGTATCACTTTTGTGTCAGTGCGAGTACCACGACGTCTCACAAGAAAAACTGGCCAAGACCTATTAAAATGACATATTGCATTTTTGTCGACATTTTCCTTCAACAAGATGTCACATAATGTGTTGGTGACCCTAGTAGTCAGATGGCGTAGTTTGTCTCCCTGTCGTATAAATACAATCTTTAAACCCGGCACCTCCACCAAAAACGAGTCCTGAATTTAAATGTATCATTGTATGTTCGTAACCTACTTCGACCATCTGTTTTTAAGTATATAGCTTCGCTCCCAATTCTGGACTCTCTCGTACCCTGTCTTGTAATAATAAGTACAGCCTCAGAAGAACCCTTTGCTCAACTATAAATAAATATGATAATTTGTGAAAGAAAACCACAAATAAACATGGAATGTTGTTTAAACATTTTGTTTACGTCAAAACAAAACTACAACGAAAATAAAAACCAAAGTTGAAGTTCGTGTACCATGTCATTGAGTTTACATTGTCAGTCAGGTCCACGCAGGTGTCGTATAGAAAAACACATATTATAACAAGTTCTTGACGTGAGTTTGGCTCAAACTATTCTTTACAAAGGAAGGATTATTCGTCAAAAGGAAGAGAATGTTAAACCACTCTTTGAAAAACTGATTATTTAGCAAAATCAATTACATTATGAAGCACTTATAACCAGCGATTTCTTTAGAATCAGAGTCACCTGAGTCAGGTAAAACTAAAAGGGAGACAAAGACGCCCAGGGGATTAGGCCAAACCATCAGGTCAAGAAAGTCTTGGAACCTGTAGCTATTTTCATCATTTGTTTTTCACTATTTTGTAGTGACACGGTGTGTATTAATTTATTTTCATTAATGCTGTAAATCACTATCCCACCCAACGAGGTAGATCATATTTGGTCCCACCAGTAGCATCTGGGAGGCACAGTGCTGTAAATATTTGTGAGAAATGTTGTGGTCCCTAAAAAGTTGCATCTATTTTTAGTATGACTACATAGTATTTACCCATACTTGTAAAGAATGTACAATAAAGATCATACATTTTTAAGTCGATCGTGGAAACTCCAAACTCTGAGAGCAGAGGTACTTATTAAAATTATTGTTTTATTTATTTTACACCTTGCCCTGAATTGACCAAGCAACGCTCTTGGTTTTCTAATCGTAGAAACGGTTTTGTTTTCAAACCCTGTGGTTTGTTTGCGACGTCGTTAACTTGAACGAGCCGTGAGGGGAAACAACGGTGAGTGTTGCAGCCAAACATCTTAACGACGGGAAGGACTTAACTCTCATACGACTGCATGGCGGTAGTGATGTTTCTCACGGCTCAGATTTCAGTTAACATGCAGTTTTGGAAAAGTTTTGACTTGAGTCAAAACCAATTCGACGTCCGTATCCATGAACTGGTTTCAAAACGATCTCAAAACGTTTGAAATCGATTTCAAACCTTCATGTATAAGTAGTAAAATTCAACAAGTGTAGTGTTATTGCTTATAGATGCTTATAGTTAGATGGAGGGATCAAATAAAACTGAGTGTAGAAGAAAGAGGACAATCACGGGAAGGATTGAAGAAGAAAGACTCTGGGAGGACAGAAAGAAAAAATACCAATCAACCATTCCCAATACCTTCTTTAATCAATGCCAATACCAATTGTATACAAATATCAAAAGCAGAACCAATACCTTCACCATCACCATCACCATCCCATCACCATCACCATCACCATCCCCATCACCATCACCATCACCATCACCATCACCATCACCATCACCATCACCATCACCATCACCATCACCATCACCATCACCATCACCATCACCATCACCATCACCATCACCATCACCATCACATCACCTTCACCATCACCATCACCATCACCATCACCATCACCATCACCATCACCTTCGCAGTCACACTTAGTCACTATTCATCGTTGTTTGTGAGATGGGAGATATAGTGCTGAATGAAACATACCCTGCGGGCAACACATAGTGGTAATAGAGAACACCCATCTCCTAATGGTAACCATGTGTGGTCACTATTTCAAGAGACGTGTTAATGAAGTTGGTATAGATAACAGCTTGTCCCTACCGAAATGGTTCCAACTTATCGCCATTTGAGTAATGAAGACATAAAATACCTCCCAAAAGTTTCTAAATCTCCTCATTAACAAAAATTAAATTCTTACAAGATTTTTAATTGATACATCGTCGGTCACGTAGGTGAGATTATTGGCAGGCGTCGCGCGAGTGCGTGAGGGGGGGGGAGCGTTGTGATTGGACCGGGAGCGTGTTCCGATCCCGCCTAGCGGCTCGCGCTCCGCGCGGCCACAGTTCACCGCCGACTCTCGTTGTGTGTGGATGATCTGAGTCGATCTCTTCCTCTTCTCTCTCTCGCTCTCTCGACTTCGACACCTGTCTTCTCCGAGAGTGTCACGGTCACGTGATTGATTGTCAGGCGTCGCGAGGAGACGGGTGCAGTGATCGTTTACGTGCGTCGAGTGCGAAAAATGTTGTAGTGTGTGTTCGTTCGTTCGCGCGGAAATATTTACGAAAATTTGAATTCTTTCCCAAAGTAATTAATTACAGTTTCGTGACTTTTGAACTGACGTTTAACAGAATTAACCAAAAACATACGTTTGTGTGAGTGTTTTTAGAGTGTTGTACTTTGCGTAAAAAAAAGAACCGGGAATTAAAACTTGGTGTAGGCTAATTTAAAATAAAATTTTAAAACAGCGTTTTGAAAATTTAATGAAAGTGTGTGTGTGACGAAAATGAAGGATAAAGCTTTCGAACAAGGAGGTGTTTAAGTGATTGTGACTTAATTAGACGTGAAAACATTAACTATGGCGGCGGTGTCTTTCTTCGTGGTGTTGATGGTGATCTACCCACTGGTCGCCGACGGCGCTAGCGACGGCTTTTTGAAAATGTTTGCCGCCCAACAGAACCCTCTAGACCCTTGCATCGACGAGCACCGTCCGAAACGTTGCATCCCTGACTTTGTGAACGCCGCCTTCGGTAACCCCGTAGAAGCGTCGAGTACCTGCGGCACCTCCCAGCCCGTCCGCTACTGCGACGTCCAGGACGGCACCCACAACAACGGCATGTGTCACATGTGCGACGAGTCCCAGCCCCGTCGTCGCCATCCCGCGATCTTCCTCACCGACCTCAACAACCCGAACAACGTGACCTGCTGGCGATCAGAGCCCCTCACCTCCCCGGCCATCACCGCCAACTCCCCACCCGACAACGTCACCCTCACCTTATCCCTCGGGAAGAAATACGAGCTGACTTACGTGAGCCTCCAGTTCTGCCCCCGCGCGGCGAAACCCGACTCCATCGCGATCTACAAGAGTATGGACTACGGTAAATCCTGGCAGGCTTTTCAGTTCTACTCGGGGCAATGTCGTAAGGTCTACGGACGTCCAACCGCGCGACCATCACCAAAGCGAACGAACAGGAGGCTCTCTGTACCGACTCTCATCGGTTCAACGGGAACGGCGACGGTAGTGGACCGATCGCTTCCCGGATTGCATTCAGTACCCTCGAGGGTCGCCCGAGCGCGTCGGACTTCGACAACAGCCCCGTCTTACAAGACTGGGTGACGGCCACCGATATCAAGGTCGTGTTCAACCGTCTGCACCTTCCGCACACTCTCGACGACGAACTGGAGGATCCGATCATTGCCGAGGAGCTAGACCCGAAGAAACAACAACGCGCGGAAGAGGACAACAAAACCGACATGGACAACAACAACAACAACGAGCCGATCCTCGCGGCGTCGATCTCAGCCGATAACGGCCCTAACGGTCTCCTCAACAGCTTCTCGTCCATCTCGACGATCACGGCGACGTCCACCACCCCCCTGTCGTATCACTACGCGGTGTCGGACTTCGCGGTCGGCGGGCGGTGCAAGTGCAACGGGCACGCGAGTAAGTGCATCACGGGACGGGACGGGCTGCTGACGTGCGACTGTAAACACAACACGGCGGGCAGGGACTGCGAGAAATGTAAGCCCTTCCACTTCGACCGACCCTGGGGCCGGGCCACGGCCAGGGACGCCAGTGACTGCAAAGGTAGGGAGACCAAAGCAACATGTTTCTAGCATGTTTTACAACATGTTTCTAGCATGTTTTTATATTCCACAACGATCATTCCGGAATTGCAACATTCTAGAAAAATCTAGACGTAATTGCTTGATCTTTTTTTTTTTTGTTGGGGGGGGGGGGGGGGCTGAAGAGGGATATCGAAGATCTAGCGGCAATCGGCAAACATAGTTCATAAGTTGTGATGTCTATTTTTTCTTTATCTTGTCGAAGTGGAAAAGGGCGCATTCGGGCCCAAAATATTCAAAATGCAGAAAACAAAATTTCCTATTTTATCGATATAGTGAAAATCAAAATATGTATATTTGGTTTAAAAGGGTGAGTAAAACTGGGTGGGAACTTGGAGCCAATGCGTGGACGAAACATCCCCTGCAAAGGTAGGGAGCATCAACATACAGCAACATGTTTCTAGCATGTTTTACAACATGTTTTATGTTCCACAACGATAATTCGTTACTCTGTTATAATAACTTTCCGGAATTGCAACATTCTAGATCAATCTAGACGTTACTTTCTTGAATTGGGGGGGGGGGGGGGGGGAAGGGGGATATCGAAGATCTAGCGGCAATCGGCATAGTTCATAAGTTATGATAAAGTATATTTTTATCTTTATCTTATCTAATCGTCCTTAAGTGGAAAAGGGCGCATGAGGGCCCAAAATATTCAAAATGCAAAAATAATTTCCTATTTATCTATTAGAGAAAAATATTATGTGTATTTGGTTATAAAACGTTGTGTATTTACTTGGGTGGAGTTTGGAGCCATGCGTGGATGAAACAACCCATTCCTCGAACCCATGACCCCCGGGCTATATGTCCCCAACCTGCACCCCAATCATGACTCCGATGAAGAAGTGGACGCCCGGCCGACGTCCACATTCGACCCCGGAAAGGAGAAAAATAAACTATCACAAAGTCGTTTTTACGACTAAAAGTTGACTCAGCAGCAATATTTTACATTTTATTTCACTCCTTCTCGGAATCGTGTTCTTTGTAAGGATTAAGTTAGTCTGTATATTCGCCCACACTTTCTCTTATCTCGTATAAATCGCACCCTGGAGTCGGCTACACCAGAATGTCAACATTTTACCGCAACCGGGAGAACATTTAGTGGAATTATTAAACCAATATGTTATCTGTGATTAATGTGACCAGATACAATATTTGCACAAATCTACGGTCTAAATTACATTTTACCCTGGAATCGGCTGCACCAAAATGTCAACATTTTACGATTCAACTGTTATTCAGAATCGAGATAACAGTTAGGACCAATGTTATCTGTGACTAATATATGCAGTTACAATTACAATATTTGCACAATACATCTTAACATTAGCATTCCATTTGACAAGTGAAAAATATATGGACAAACTAAAATTTTGTATCATTCGGTAGGAGTATATTTCGATAACGGCTTGTGCTCAGTCATCGTATCACACCCACAAACAATTGTGTTAAACATTGTATTAGAATGTGATACGATGTAGGTACCACTACCACCTCCATCACCACCACGGTCCAACGCAAATACGAAACTCATAAGAAGCTTCTTTTAAAAGTTTCAAAATGTAAATTGAAAACAAAAATGAAATCACTATTTTTGCGAATGGAACCATAAACAGAAAAATGTACTAAATTCAACAAATATTAAAATATTGCTTTGCATGATATGTTTACAATTTCGGGCACCCATCGTGCGTTCATTGTCAGAGCCAAACGTGTATGACGATGTGGTCAAAGCAAAAGTGTGAAATATTAAGGAGAATACAAATTGTAAAATGTAATTTAAACATTTTTCCCACTGTTAACGTGACGAAAAATTTGTTTAGGTTGTAAATTGATAACCATTATAGCAGTTAAACTGATGTTTGTCTTTCCTGGTGTGGGGGGGGGGGGGGACGGAAATAGTGTATTAATGGTTGGGGGTTATATAGTCAATTATGTTGAATTGCATCTCGATTCTACACAATTACACAATATAGTAATTAAATTAAATTATAGACCCCTTTTTTACACACTTGTTCAATTATAATTTATACTGATTAAATACTATAACATTACTGTGACAATATAATTTCATAGTCATGTAGGATATGTATTTGTTTCTATACGGGTAAATTCTGGCATTAAGGCAAGAAACAAATATTTTAGACACACTGTCTAAATTGTGAAATTTATAACAATTATTGTGTATCAATGTATAATTTGGTGGAACTACAAACTTATTGAACATTCTTCTTTTTCTCGAACACACGAATTTCTTCAGAGGCTTAACTGTCAACAATGCAATGCCATAACTACGTCACATAAGAACCCCCCTTGCATGTATGCCCACAAAACCATCAGCAGCGTACATGACTTCAACAAAGGCTCAACAAATAGGCAGCCGTCGCGAACAACTTCCTCCCTATAGAAGCCGGCAGCGCATGCAGCTGTTTGGCCCCGTGGGGATCTATCCGTATCACACAACACAGCACTGTTGGAAATAAATTATGTGAGCCACACTAGAGGAAAACGATATGAGTGTAGTTATATGGAGGTCATAATGAAAAAATTTCACAAGAACAGTAAAAAAATAATATATTCCTACGTTTTGACGTTTTGTCAAAATATTTCCACCACATATGCACAATCCAATCTGTTTTTACCAAAATTGTACATTTCTCAAAATGAAATCATCACGAACGAAACGTAATATGCGTTTATTATCAAACAATCATATTTTACATTTGCTTTAGAATAATATGGCACTTGTACAGACTTGTTAAGTCAAATAACTCGCATTACTCCAAAGATAAAACAAGTACCTACCGCAAGAAAAGGTGGAAATAAAATTTAAATTTTGCACTTCTCACACAAAGTAACTATAAATTCTCTCTCTACACGAACTATAAACCAAACGGTATGAATCGGTGTTATTTTGTAACTATACTACTTGTGAAGATGATACCGACTGATTTACCACACGCGTAAAGCGCGAGAATCTTCGGAAGGTCTCGGGTTCGACTCCCGTCATCGGCAATCCTGACTGAAAGTTTATTCGGGATTGAATCCTCTTAAACATCACTCGTACCTACATTACATTCACAATTGTTGTCCTCACACTCTAAAAACACCCAGTTAGACACCTGAGAGACCCAGAGGGGACCCTAGGCAGGTTTCCCACACGATTTTTTTCTCTCGATATAATTATAGGGTATCACACATAGAATCAATTTGTTTTCGTGTTCTATTTATTATAGTTAAAAATATATTGCTACAAGCATTATAATATAGCATTACATACATTTTTGTTAAAAATATATTACTACAAACATTATAATATATCCTTACATACACTTTAATGTTTTGTCACTCACACTATTTTTTAAATCTCTTTCTGATCCGATCAATGCCACTTGTCCCGAATCGCGAGCCAAACTAAAACAAGGCGTACGTTTTGCCCCGCGTCCACGTGTGAAAGTCACACACACATCACACGCATGGCAGCCACACGCACTCACAGACTGTTCAATGTTTTATGTGTGAGGATCGATCTATAGGCCTACTTGTCCAATAAACCTGGACGATTCTATCGCGCTGAGCTGAACACGGACTGATATGCTAAGCAGCGGCAGAGCGGAATCTATCAACAATCACTCAATTAGCGAACATATGCAAATCGAGGCGCAATTTTGCTTGATTTACTCTGTACGCATAAAAATATGTTATAATTCTCGGTTTGTATTTTATTGTCACGATACACATAACAAATCAATGGGTACTGATCTAACTGTGGTTGTATTCCCTGAAAAAAATGTTTTATATTTCATTAATAAAATTGAATTAATTAATAAAAGTGTTTACATTTAAATAAGTATATCCAATCCAATGAATGGATGTTAGATAAATACGTTCAAACCAACAAGCTAAATTCTGAACAAAACATAGTTCGACTATTTCCATTTTATTTCATTTTTTCACATAAGTCCATTTTATATTTACATTTCCATTTTCTCCCTTTTTACGATTACTTCATCTGATTTACGTCGATTATACCAGCAGTCCCTCATTATAACTAATAACATGTTATTTTATTTTGCTCGTTTGTCACACTCTCTTGAACATGTGTTGAATTTGAAAGCTCAAAGGGTTCGAAAGAATTTCAGATGGATTCTTTTGGTATTGTTTTATTGATACTGTAATGCTGAAAACGACTTATTAAAACGACGATATTGTAATAAACTGGATCAATCACACTGTATTATTTTTAACTTTTTTAACATATATTTTAATGAATTATGTTCATGAATTTGTGTAGGCTATGCAACATCCTTTTTACGACGTTGGATGCTTCGTTTTTCAGTTGTATAAGCTTCGATATTATGAAATCGAATGCGATTTCACCATAGCACACGTTTATAAACATTCGGAAATTTCTCTAAATTATTTAGATGTTATGCTTTGCTTATCCCTAAAATCTCCCACACGATGGCCATGTTTAAATATACATTCAATAACCAGGAAGCAATGCACAGGCCTTTGCAAGGCGGTGACCAACACAGTAATGGCGGGAAGGATTAAACCGTAGGATTTATTCGGCTCACTAAAGTGTAAAAGCTCTTTCCAATGGAGCTTACAGAAAGCTCGTCTCAAACGAACTAAGCTTAGATGTAAACGTATTCACCAGAATGGATTTGAGCTTCCGGTAGACTTAATTACTAATGAGAATACTAGAGCCAAGGCGAAGTATCGCGACGGTAATTTTCATCCTAGAATAATAATCAGATAGAGGTGTTGGCGAAAGGTGTCAAATAGATCGAACACAAATTTCGGTTTGTTTATTTTGTCGAGTCACTGATCATAAGTTAACGGTATAAAGTTTTGAATGTGGAGTTTAGTTGCTGAGGCTAGTGCGAGAAAGCACACGAGCTTATAGGTTTACAATGGTAAAAACAAAAGAAATCCCCACTCAGAGGCAAAGAAAAACAATCATAACGAGATATCAGCCAAGAAATACGAAAAATTATACATCTATAACTTAAGTTTTGAATTTCTGATTAATGGTGGGACCCACTATACAAAAATCTAGGCAGTTGAACAAAATTATCACCAGGAAGCTTCGCAAACGCTTTTTTAGGCGCGTTGTTAGATGAGCGTAATTTTTTTAAACGAAAATAGCGTAAAATTGCGATTTTCATGAGAAATTATTTTTCGATTGCGCTCAAATTTCACACTAATATATAAATTCTTAATATTAAGGTTCTGTGAAAAAATCATTACAACCGGATAAACCATGTAGGTGTTATAAGTCGAAGAAAGTTTTAAAAAATCGAACAAAATCGTAAAATTGTGATTTTCATGAGAAATAATTTTTCGATGGAGCTAAAAAAAATTGGCAGTTCTAAGTTCAGAGATTTCGAAGGCCCCTAGAAAATTTCATCGTAATTGGAGTATCGCTTTAGCCGGAAACGTGTTAACAAACAGCCAAAAATACAGAAAAAAGGAAAAAACCATTCCGGATTTTTTTCTCCAGTGTAGTGAAATGGAATCTTCGCTTCGCTCGCTACTCTCATCCAAAAAGCAAAGAATCGAGTAAATCACGTGAATATTTTGATTGTAGGTTTTTAAATGAAACCCTCTTCATGTGTTATTCTCACCTCGACCAACGCTACGAACGCAAGGATAACATCTTCTAGTACGGCACCTGTTAGTTGCATCAGAGATCTTGATTACTCTGTGGTTCAGATAATTCCAGATGTCATGCACGTACGTTATTGTCTTACTACACGGAGCCAGAATACATAAACGTGGAAATACATCTTTGAGGAGACGAGAGCTTATTAGAGGTATTGTGAGGCTCGGACTCAAATAAGTTTCTTGGGATCTTTAGGGTTGATATCATCAGTAGCACATCAGTACTAGTCCAACATCATCATCATCAGTAGCTTCTTGGCATCTTTAGGGTTAATATCATCAGTAGCACATCAGTACTAGTCCAACATCACCATCATCAGTAGCTTTTTTGGGGTCTTTAGGAATAGTATATTCAGTAGCACATCAGTACTAGTCCAACATCACCAGCAGCAGCAGCAGTAGCATCATCAGTAGCTTCTTGGCATCTTTAGGAATAATATATTCAGTAGCACATCAGTACTAGTCCAACTTTATCATCATCACCATCATCAGTAGCTTCTTGGCATCTTTAGGGTTGATATCATCAGCAGCACATCAGTACTAGTCCAACTATCATCATCATCATCAGTAGCTTCTTGGCATCTTTAGGGTTGATATCATCAGTAGCACATCAGTACTAGTCCAACATCATCATCATCAGTAGCTTCTTGGCATCTTTAGGGTTAATATCATCAGTAGCGCATCAGTACTAGTCCAACATCATCAGTACCATCATCATCATCATCATCATCAGTAGCATCATGTCATACCTAACATCTTACTTTTCTATTTATCGTTTTTGTTTGTTTTTTTACTGTTGACTTACTACGTATCGCCATACTTCCATAGTATATCATTCATCGCAATTACTAAGGCATTCGCCTGACACATTCTACATTACAGGAAGTCATAAAGTGTCATGGAAATTAAAAAACACAACTTTTAAAAGCTATGTTAATTCCTTTAAGATATTCAAAATATGCCAGCGTACTCGTTACATTAAAGATTCGCTGCGTGTTTTTCTTATAGGTGGATGCACAGTAATTGAGCTGCATTTAGGTATATGAAATAAATGAGGATGTTTTATTGGGTTTGCGTCTTAATCGTATGGAATGACGTTTAATGAAATACCCATGTCTTTTTGTATCTCAATGGAACGCAATAATGAGCAATGCAATGCAGAGAGACGTATAGAGATGATGCCAACATACACTACCTTGTAATATTACGCCTTGTGTGCTCATAAAGTGCATGCAAATTTCTAGCCATCAAAGATCCGATTCCCTTAACTACTTGTCCAGTTTACCTCATAACAGAAAATAAAGTAGGAGGAGACATAAACTATCAAGAAGAAGACTTTTAGCTACCATAATTAGCTTTGCAATTGCATTTCTCTCATATAATAACAAATTAATTAGTTACGGGTATCAAACCTTTGATAATCCATAACAAATAGACAAATGCTACCTGTAATCTTAACACTTTTTTCCATTATACATTGACATCAACAGGAATCATTTAATTTTTGTAATGTTCCTTCCTGTGTATGTTTTTCATTCTCTATGGTGGTAGAATGAAGAATGCCCATCTAGTTGCAAGTGCGAGCCTACGAACAGAATCACACCACCGTGCAGCCATGCAGGCCTAGTGCGTCTAGCGCGTGCAGATTGGCTATTAGTCTATCAGTTATCAAGAGCAAGTGTTGCGTTGCGTGTAATATGATGAAGTATTGCAATCTGTTATGCTGAATGTCACGAAATATAATCAATAAGGCCCATGCTGATTGCAAGAGCGTAGGCATGTGCGTTTACTAGACTGCAGTGAGTGCAAGTGGCAATTAGAAATATAGGCTCAGCAATATTATGCGAAGCTATACCTGATGACTATGGTTCCTTTTGCTTGCTTATACTCAAGTGCAGGAATGTCAAACGATTAATTATTTGCGATTCCTGATTAATCGAGAATATCGATCACAAATTTGTAATTAATTGTAATCGATTAATCGACGATTAAGCGTTCTTTCCGACAGGTTATGAAGTAAAAATATTTTGACCGCTTAATAAAAACGAATCTAGGATTATAATAGGCCTCATCTGTTTAGAAGTACTTTTACAATTTGTTCGCCTTTGCTAAATTATTGACAAATTTAGGTATGGTTATATGATTTAGAATAATATAATGATAATATCATAATTTACTACTTATCGAATATTGTTTATTGATCGATATGAAAACGTTTGCACGTGTATCGATCAATAATCAATAGTCAGTTGACGTCCCTACTTTGGGTGCAAACTAAGGTTAAACACCTCAAATATTCGGTCAAGGTACGTTTGACTGTTGACCAATAATAGGAGATTGTAAGCTAGTTACATATTACCAATCGTTGCACTATTTAGTGTTTATAATATTCTTGTGAGTATAATGCTTTAGTTGTCTGTCATTATGCTATACCGTATAATAAAAAAAAATCCTTATGGTTTATACCGCTTTTTGAGTGGTAACTAGTAATTAGTATTATGCTCTATATTATAGAAAAAAATCATTTGTTGCGGTAACAGACCCTTAACGGTAGTTTAACAGTACCCGGCACCTCCACCAAGAGTTTCAATGGAATCATATTTTATGTTTGTTCTTCCGACAACCTTTTGGTTAGTCCCGTTCAATCACTTTGAGAATTCCACAATAATATAAAGTTGCATAAATAGTAAAGTTTACAATTGTTTGTTTTTTAAAATATAAGGTCCGTATAAAATATTTAAGTTGTTATCCTGTAATCCTTCATGTTTTAAACTTTCTTCGCCTTTACCTTCTCTTTAGTCTATAGTTTGTCAATAAAACATTGGCATTGCCACCTGTTAGTTTTAAAGTTCAGTGCCAAGTGTCCATACACTTTTTCTTCGTCCACTTTACGTGTTATGTTTTAAAATACTATATTCAATGTAAGAAAATGATTAAAGTTTGTGATTAGAAACTAAAATTCAACTTTGCAACATGAACAACAACCGTTAAGATAGACAGGCGTCTCAAAGTAAGAGTAAATTATTAATACCAAGTTGATAAGCTGAGAAGATTCTAGCAATTAACAAGATTTAATCTTCCAAGATGTAAATTGGCTCAATACTCTTGAGCTTAGCTGAAGTTTCGAGGGCGTAGGGTTATTATTAATTATCCAGTCTCGCAGATTCTGCGTTAGGAAAGCACCCAATTAAAACAGAGGTTAATTCTTTCGACTGCGATTAAGATTCTACATTTTGATAAGGCTGAAATCCTATGTTTTCGTAGCGACGTGGGTATTGTTGAATGTTGATTTCGCGAATTTTGGTTAAGTGAGGATAATAATTTATCACTTAAGTCTTAAATTTACGGCAGTTGAATTCTATACAATTTGCTTATGGAGAACTCACGTGGGAAAAAATGGTGTTTTGCCAATCTATCTAAGTAAGTAAAAATCAATCGATTCAGAGAACTTGCCTTCCAAATCACACCATTTATAATTTATTTAGAATGCATTGTACGACAGTACTTTAAAAAATAGCCAATAGATTGTACAAAAATGTGTATTCTTTTATTCACAAACTATTCATAACGTAAGAAGTGACAAAATCGTGTTTTTGGTTGATTGTAACGTACGAATCCAAAAGTTTGTAATATTTTACATATCCCTTTCTTTGCTAAAACTGATGAGTCTTCAAACATGGAAATAGTTCACGAACAACAGGAACAATTCTTGTCATATGAGGGAGCGAAGCTCATCACTTTTCTGTCCGTCTGTGCGTACGCCTCAAGATAATAACCGAACATGACCGCCATTGACATTTGACAAGCGTGTTTTGTTTACTTAGCCCTTTAATAAGGAAGACCCTGGACGCTAACCCCCCCCCCCCCCCTCCCCCCTCCCGCATTAATTTCCCATACTTGTTTTAAATATCCATGTACTCGGCTGGATTAGTTATTTAGTGAAGGCTGGAACAAGCGCGGAACAATATTGTCAAATACTATGATCTCAACTATTTAATTAAAAACTAAGAATATGAACTAAAAATAACAAAGTTAGAATAGATATAGAGTGATATATTTAAGGATTCCCATGCACAATTTGTCTTTGGAATGACATAAACTTCACTCAGGAGTCAGGATTGCCGGTCCACGAATTTAATCAACTTCCTTCATCATCGATATAAACCCTGCATCAACTAAACCCGAGTAATCGAACCCATTAACAGTAAACCAAAGCTGAACGCTCGCAACACGTCGATCGAAGTAAGTATGCAAATATTATCTGATTATTATTTCTTCGACATTTGCGTCTGTTATGACCAGTGAATATAAATCACTTCATATCAATTTACTCTGACAATTACGTCAATTCGCCGGCGTTTCTAGGTGGTCTATTTACTGACTGTTGATTTATGTCGGTACTTCGAGTGGGCCTGTAATGAACGCTAATTGTTAAGTTAATGTATGTAAATTATTTTAAAAGCATGGCCTATTTGTATAACCCATCAACGTGGAATCAGGCCATACATTATAACACGTTGAGTATTTGTGACAAGGAAGTGAATAAATTAACGCTACACTAGAAATTCGATGGATGTGAATTGAACCTAATTATTATAGAGATGGCTAATTGATAGAGGAGGTCAGGAGATCGAATACATCTACCAGTTTACCGATAATTCTGACGTACTTTTCACTATCATTCCAATACGTTTCGCGAGGAATTATTTGCTCACAGGGTTCAATTGTTAATTCTTCATCTTCAGAGTGAATAATACCTATTTTTTCAGTCTTGAGAGAGCTTTCCCTAGCATCTGATTGATATTACCTTTACAAGGTACTCCCTAATGGTGCCAAGCAAGAATATATATTCCTGACGGTCTTAGAGTCAATTCATACAACTTGTTGTGTATTTGCGAGAAAAACATCCGAACATTTTAACGATTTTTCCAAAATCTAAAATCATACAAATCAATTATTTAAATACATATGTTTTTTCCCAAAAAAGGGTATTTAGAAAGGTTTATATTGATCTGATGATTACTGACTACAGAAAATTGTCCCTAAAATATCTCTTGTATAAATGCATAGTGTTGTTTTAACAAATGAATATGAACATTGAAGTTACCATAGGTGTTTACTTGATTCCCATAGAAAACCCGCCACTGGGCAACTTGCCAATATCAGGCGACAAACTGTAGAGGGTAGGTAGTTTAGCGGGGGGGGGGGGGTCTAACTAAAAGGGATATATTTTATATGGCTCAACCCCAACATTGACATTTGACCAAAGTAACTCTAGGAAAGAGCGTCGTTCAAGATTGCCGGTAGTCGGAATTAACTAAAGACTGCTTGAAGAATAGAGCCTTCCTTGGACTCTTAAAAGTTCAGTATGAACTGGGGACAGTCACCTATATTGGCACCCAACCGTCAAACTCAACTCCCCGTTATTGTATATATATTATCAGACGTAGCTCCAACGCGGTATCGATCCGGTCGTACCCACCATTGTCAATCCTTATTGAAAGTGGTTTCCAAGGTTTGCTTCAGTCGTTTATCAAGTGCAAGAAATTGATTGGGTCCTGTTGAATTTCCCGATAATGATACACTTGAACAGGGACATATCATTGTTCCTGGGAAAGCTTTCATCGATTTTTTGTACATTGTTCCCCCCATTCAAAACACAATTTCTTATTTTATCAACACTTGATTTGTAATATTGTAGACAAATGTAACAAGTGAAACGATTCAATACATCTAGGTGTCGTTATCATTACATAAAACAATCTCCCTGCAACAGTTTTGAGTGTCGTACTATTCCAGACTGCGACGCCCCCCCCCCCCCCCCTCTCAGCGACGCAAGTAGAGAGCTTAGCACACGCCTTGCAAGAGATGACATCTAGCGAAAGTTGCGAACACGGACACACGTTGACTAGCGCGTATACACACGATGCTATCTGCTGTTGATGATGATTTGCTTACCAGGATAGGCCACGAGCTATGATGTTGGCACATTACCACCACTAATGGTCGCAGTGGCGTAGCGTCGGCCCACCGAACTATATCGTGTATAGGTAAACAGCCAATCACCACAAGCCCTGACATATATTTCATTACTTTCAACATTGGAACGTATCGAAAACCAAAATCGAAAAAAGAGCTTGAAAAATATTTCTGGCCATACATGGATATGAGCTGATTATGCAAAGTTCTAAGACCAATATAACAGCGTTTATATAAAATGATTCACACCCTTAGCGTCCAACCTTTGTAAGTATTAACCATATGTTTTAATATTTTGCATCCTATAACGTGACTGTACTACGGAGACTGCATGAAAGCCTGAACCTGGTTGACGGCGTCTTTGCTTCTACAGCATCAAGCCAAGTTATAAATCCTATAATTTATCACAAACCACTTTCGTTAATCACTTGCTTGTATCAAGTTCCAAAAACCACGTTTTAAAACTTTTTACAAAACTTTATTTAAAACTTTCAGAAAGTCTCAAAACGAACTAACTCAATTTTAAATATTCCGCGGTTCGACTATACTTTGTGAATGCTTCCAAACACAAAACAATCAAGTCTCATATTAAGTTTGTCAACTCTATAGTTAATTGACAAATATCACCGACGATGAGTACATAAAGCAAGTCTTTGGACCACTAGATATTTTACATTCTATTGTTGATTGGTAAAATCATATCAATAAAATATACTTTTATAAAATAATTCTATTTTGAGAAATAATTTTTAATGGAACTTGAAAAAGTAATGAGACCCACACATAAAAAAAAATTGAAAAATTCAGCTAAACCTTACACAATCAAAAGCAATGAGATCTAAAAGAAAAGCCAAGCTTATGTACCCTCCTACATTTTAGCAATCTTAATATATAAATTCACTTTTCCCCGTAACTACATCCTTTCAAAGCTAGGCAAAATAATTTTGCACGAACTTTTACACTTAAAACAATAGTTGTAACAAAACTTTGTCACTCTCATTTGCAAACTGTAGTCACGGAGCAAAGTGAATTTATGTATTAAGAGTGCGAAAATGTAAAAGGGTAGCTTGGCACTTCTTTTAGATATCATTGCTTTATTTTTTTAAGTTTTGGCTGTATTTTAACAAGTTTTTTGTTAGGTTGTGGGGAAAGGATAAGCGAAAGTCGTGATTAGATCACATTAAAACATTTCAAACATAGTCTTCTACACAAGCTTGGAAAACTACAAAGAATAAGTGTTTGGTGACATAGTTCACTGTTCGTTACTGAACAAGTAGCACTATTAGGAAAATGTGCTTTTATCGAGCGAGACGTACACACATTCTTTCTTAAAAACTCATTCAGTGGAATTGTCCACTGTAATGGACATTAACTTTCTAAATTTATGCAATGGTAAAAGATATTTTTTTTCAATTTGACACCAATTTTTTTTATTTTTTTCTGTGCATTAAAAGTAAATACTTTTTTTCACATCCCAATTGGATAAAAAGTGCCTTTTTTAGAGAAATCTGAAAATACACATCTAAAAAAACAGCTAAAAATGAGAAAATTTAGGTTTGTCCCGGAAATTTTATAAATCTCTATTATTGCAGGTATTTGAGGTACACAAAATCCAAAATATGCAAAAAATACAAAAAAATCTAGTTTTAGAAATGCACTTATAATTAACATCTTTACCTAAAATGAAGCTTTAATTATTGCTTAAAACAACTTAATTTTGGCCAATTTAATTCTCCATTGAATGCGTTAATATTTTGATGTTAACCACAACCCGATTAATGAACGATAGAGCTTCCAAGTTTACCAGACTATACCTCTTCAATCTGCATCAAAGCATAATTTGCTCGGGCCATCAAAATCCAACTCGCAACCTTCTCGTGGTTTGTCCCGTGATAGGGGAGTTTTTTCTCCCCGAAACTAATGGCGAGCTCTGGGTCGTCGTCGGGGAACTTTCCCCTTCCCTTTGACTACCTCCCCGACGGCGACGACAATGTCAACACGGACGGATGTGACACAGACGGAGACGACCACGACGTGGGGGAACCCTGCCCTCCCCAACGCTTGTGGCTAGTTCTGACCAGCACAGGCCTGTCCACCCCTTGCCCCCCCCCCGCGTCATCCCTAACGTCCATCCTTTCGTCTTGATTAGCCAAGTTGCATAAATATGAGACGTTAAGCAATATCCAATAAAAAAAAATAAAAATACTCTGTTTCACCCAAAAGTCTAAAGTGAGAGTCTACAAAATTCAAAATTCTCTTATAGCCAGAGTTGGATGGAGAACGTAGGGAATTTTCCAGTCTAGTCTCTAAAAAGCACTGCCTCATAAAATAGATTCTTCAACTCGAGCAGGCAGTAGAATAAAAAACAATTCACAACTTTGATTGTAAATGTGTTGGAAACACATGTCACGCAAAACTTCTTCTTAAAAAGTGATTTTACAGTTCAAATAATGTTTATTGTTTATGCGACATATTATCAATCTATACTCCTGGAACAAGGAGAAGAAGACGAAGTGTGAACTTGCTGGTATGACGATGGAACTCGGAAACCACTCCGAGAAGGAACAACAGATGTTTCAATCCGCCAGCATCCAGTCGCTCCCGGAGGAGGTACTACTTCACATCTTCTCGTACCTCACTGTCGGAGAAAGGTGCAATACTGTGCAGAAGGTCTGTACACAGTGGGAGCGTTTGCACTGGGATCCCCAGCTGTATCCCCTGCCTAGTGTTCTAAACGGGAGGGAAATTACAAAAGATGTCTTCGGTTGTCTGTACGATGTACACTACTTGCTGGCGTCCCCCTATTTTGATATGGAGTACATAAAGGAAACTTTCAAGAAATTTTATGTGATTCACAATGAGGAAGATTTTAGTGAAACTGGCGTCAAAAAGTTTGACAAGGTACTTTATAAAGAAGTCATCATTATGCTGGCTCATTTGAATGTAGTGCAATTGAAGAACAAGCCTAAATTTCCTTGTTCGTTGTCAGATCTCTTGAGATTCTGTAGTCAAGTGGAGGAGCTGTCGGTGCTTAACGATATATATTGGCCTAATCCTGTCGGCCTAAATAGCGAAGAGCTTGTAGCAACGTGTGACCAACTATGCGGGACTCTGCGTGTGTTGCATGTGGGTTGTAGATTGTGGACTGCAAAAGCTGGAAAAGCCCTCAGCAATTGTACCCATCTAGAGGACTTGGTTATAACCTCTCATCTGAACTTACAAGTGGGTGGGCCCTCTGCTGGATGCCTGAGAGAGATCGCCAACATGTCAAGCCTGCGTCGTCTCTGGCTTATATCCAGTTCGTTAAAAAGCGAGACAACTTGGATTTCCATGTTTTCCAACGTTGCTCTAAAAGACCTCACTTCACTTCGCCTTAAACGCTGCAATTTCAATGACAGAGTGGCTATAACCATAGGTGCCAACCTGAAGAACCTAACCGAATTGTACCTCGAGCCGAGGCCTGGTGCAAACTCTGCAGTTACCTGCGAAGGGTTGGCAGCCATCATAAAGGGATGCAACAAGCTGACACATCTTGAGGTTTTATGTGAGGGGCATTCCGTTGTGCCGACCATCATGTTGATACCGGAATATTTACCAGGACTCAAGAAATTTGTTGTGGTTTGTCCACAACTTGCTAAGATCAGTTGGAAGACTCCACTCAAGAAAGAGATGCCGGACCTTGACATTCGGAATAATTTTTATGAATTGTATCATGTCATAAGCAGTAGTCTTGTCAACAAGTAGTCGTGCCACCCCTAGATGCTCTAGGTCCTTGGTGGAAGCACAGAAGTTGCCGTTTGGTAATGTACTTCATATCCTAAATTGATGTCTAATGTGGACAAGTCTGTTGATGAAACTAGATTGTTCACTTATTTGCTACATAGCCTACCGATCATGACTGAATATGTCAGGATCTTACCAGTCGATTTAAAAGAAGATTTTTCGGTACGTGCATGATTAAAACACATGTCATAATTAATTATGTAGTGCTTATGTTTTGTATTTCGTGATGTAGAAAGTTAAGGCTGTATTATTACACATTTAAATTTCACGTACAATAATAATTTATAATAAACGACAGGAGCTTCCCTTACCGAGGATATTGAAGATACAAGGAGTTAACATGAGGAAGTTTCGAGTCCTTCTCTCTAGTTTGCCTCTTTTCCCCACTCGTAGCATTTGCAGCAAATTTCAGTAATTTCAGCTTTTTAAAAGTCCGTTAGGACTGGCCGTTATATTGGCAACAAAAGAAACCAACTGAACGCGTTATACCGTATATGTTTAATTTATTAAATTTAAAACTATAATCACTGTATCTAATAGGTAAATTTCATCATAATCGGAATAGCCATTTGTCTAGTAGAGAGCAAACAATAATAATTTTCTTGGGAAACCTGTACAGGGTGCAATGCATATTGCATAGCCCTATCTTAACTATATGTATATGTTTCGGATAGGACAATTGCATGTTATAAGGTATGTCCGAGGACTGTTTAAGAGGACTCAATCCTTGCATGCGCTTTAACAACTGAGGAAAACCTCGGAAAATCCTTCAGTCAGGATTGCTCGTCTCGACGGGATTTGAATCCGGTACCTACAGCAAACAACAAAACACACAACAAAACACCACCAGAGCTATGTAGCTCAGGGTAGTATAAGACTGAAGTCTTCGTTACGTTTATACTCAGTTAGCATTGACAAATAAAATTAATAATGCCACATGTATTTATAGTGTATACCTACTCGTAAACATAACTGAGTCAATATTTAAAGCTGTCAGAACAACCATGTAGGGGCCGACGCCATCAACTAGCGAATGGTGTCCAACCAGCGATCTGTATTTGAAAATGAAGCTCGCTTGTTGGCCATCATTCAGCCTCGGGCGAGGCTACATCGGTGCAACTTTATACAAATTATTAAGTGTTTCATTGGCAAGTTGTTTGCGTTGTTGACGGTTGTTTCATCTAGGGTCGTTTTTTATACAATCTTAAGCGTTTTATTTTTATTTCGCTTTTTGGCAAATCCAGTTAATTTCACAAAAATTCTAGATAACTTTTCGACCTTCAATTTTCACCCCAAACTTTGGCATTTTTGGGATGTTATTTATCTGCCCGTTAGGGCGCCGCAGCCAAGCCGCGGTGCGCTACACACCCATACACCTTAACATGCAAGCAGATTTGGGGTGATTTCGAGGTGTCATCCAGCCGTTATGAAAATTGATGTGAACTCGAAAACTGTACAAATCGGGAGATTTTGGTATCTGACAACACATCCCAAATTTGGTTGGGGTACGAGCATTCCTTTTTGGGTAAAAAAATTGGTTGAAACCTGGTTGAAAGTTGAAACACGGTCAAAATCACTTTAAGGATGTCCCTAATTCTCGAGTTTCAATTGCCCAGCAATTCTGACCAAACAGGTGGGGCTACAACGTTCATATTTAACATGGCCATGAAGGTAATAGTGATGTAGTGCCTTTTGAAAGAAAAACTTGACAAAGTTAGCTGGAAGGCATCCACATAATGCGTGACAAAATAAATTTGAACGAACTTTTACATTTAAAACAAAAGTTGCAAAACAAATTGCCACGCTTATTTGCAAGGACTGTAGTCATGGGGAAAAGTGAATTTATGTATTAAGAGTGCGAAAATGTAAAAGGGTACATATAAGCTTGGCACTTCTTTTAGATATCATTGCTTTATTTGTTAAGTTTTGGCTGTATTTTTACAAGGTTTTAGTTAGGTTGTGGGTAAAGGATAAGCGCAACTCGCGATTAGATCACAGTAAGACAATTCAACATTGTCTCCCACACATGCTTGGAAAACGACTAAGAATTACGTGTTTGGTGGCATATTTACTGTCCGTTACTGAACAAGTAACACTATTTGGAAAATGTGCTCTAATCGAGCAAGACATACACACATAAGTAAACCACAACCCGATTAATAAACGATAGAGCTTCCAAGGGAACCAGACAATACCATTTCAATATGCATCAAAGCATTTGCGCTCGGTTTTATCCAAAAGTCTAAAGTGAGAGTCTACAAAAGAGTTGGAGTTGGATAAGTTGGATAGATAACGTTGGAATTTTTCCAGTCTAGCTTTTACAAAGCATATTAAATAGATTCTTCAACTCTAGCAGGCAGTAGAATAAAAAACAAAAAAAAACTTTGATTGTTATTTGTGTTGGAAACCACAGATGTCACGCCAAACTATTTCATAAAAAGAGATTTTACAATTCAAATAATGTTTATGTGACATATAATTAATCTTTTCTCCTGGAATAAGGAGAAGAAGACGAAGTGTGAACTTGCTGGTATGACTATGGAACTCCGAAATCACTCCGAGAAGGAACAACAGATCTTTCCATCCGCCTGCATCCAGTCGCTCCCGGAGGAGGTACTGCTTCACATCTTCTCGTACCTGACTGTTAGAGAAGTGTGCACTGTGGGTAAGGTCTGTACACAGTGGGAGCGAATACACTGGGATCCCCAGTTATATCGCCTGCCTAGTGTTCTAAACAGAAGCGATATTATGAACAGAATCTTATATTGTCTGTACAATGCACAGTCCTTAGCATCACCCTATTATGATTGCGAGTACATAAAGGAAATGGTCAAGAAATTTTATGTGATTTACAATGAGGATGATTTTAATGAAACTGGCGTCAAAAAGATTGACAAAGTACTTTATAAAGAAGTCATCATAATGCTAGCTCATTTGAGAGTAGTGAAATTGGAGTCAAAGTCTAAATTTCCTTGTTTGTTGTCAGATCTTTTGAGCTTCTGCAATCAAGTGGAGGAGCTGACGGTGCTCGATAATCATTGTGTCTTCCTAAATAACGCAGAGCTTGTAGCAACGTGTGACCAACTACGTGGGACCCTGCGTGTGTTGCGTGTGGGTTGTAGGGGTTGGACTGTTGAAGCTGGAAAGGCCCTCAGCAAGTGCACCCATCTAGAGGACTTGGCCATAAACTATCATTCGGTGGAGGAAGTGGGAGCGCCGCCCTCGTCTGAATGTCTCAGCGAGATCGCCAACATGTCAAGTCTGCGTCGTCTTTCGTTTGAATTCTGTGTGTTAAATACCGAGGAAACTTGGATTTCCATGTTTTCCAACGTTGCTTTAAAAGACCTCACTTCACTTCGCCTTCGACGATGCAATTTCATATACAGGGAGGCTGTAACCATTGGTGCCAACCTGAAGAACCTTACCGAGTTGTATCTCCAGCCGTGGGCTGGTGAATGCTTTGTTACCCACGCAGGGTTGGCAGCCATCATAAAGGGATGCAGCAAGCTGACTAGACTTGAGGTTAAATGTGGGGGACATTCCATTTTGCCGACCATCATGTTGATACCGGAGTATTTACCGGGACTGAAGGAACTTGCTGTGGTTTGCCCACAACTAGCTGGAATCAATTGGCAGACTCAACTCAAGATAGAGATGCCGGACCTTGACAATTGGGGATTTTGTGTTTTGATATAGATGTGTCAGGCCTTTAGTCACATTCACGCCGCTGTCAGAATCTTACCAGTTGATTAAAAAATTGATTTTTTAGGTTAAGACTGTATTATTACACATAATTATTATTAATCATTGAATAAACGACATTCGTATTAACGACATGAGCTTCCCTTGCCGAGGAAGTTAAAGGTATAAGCAGTGTAATAATATGAGGTAGTTTCGAGTCCTTCTCTGCAGGTTGCCTTTTCATTACTCGTAGCATTTGCAGCAAATGTCAGTAAGTTTAGCGTTTCAAAATCCCGTCAGGACCAAGGTCAGGACTGGCCGTTATAATAGCAACTAAAGAAACCAACTGAACGCGTTATATCGTATTTATTTAAATAACTACTTGTTTTTATACATTTAAAACTTTAATCACTGCATCTAATAGGCCTAGGTAAGTTTCATCATTATCGGCCGTTTGCCATTTAGTCATTTATAGCCATTTGTCTAGTAGAGAGCAAACAATAATTATTTTCTTGGGAAATCTGCACAGGGTGCAATGCATACCCCTATCTTCACGTGTCTTACTATAGGTATGTTGCGGATAGGACAATTGCATGGTACAAGGTATGTCCGAGGGCTGTTTAAGAGGAGTCAATCCCTTAAATCCCCCTAAATCCTAACGGGATTTGGAACCGGGACCTCCCCAATCAGAGTCGCGCGCCTCACGCTGTGGGTAAAATTGATCATTACGCACTTATTTCATCAAAAGTCAAAATTCCCTACCTCACGCCACTATAACATAATTTCGCGCCGACATTTACGCGCCTGGGATTGCGAGCGAGTGATACGCATCCCCGGCTAGAAATAAGAATTAAGTAAAATGTTAATATGATACTAACATTTGATATGATGAGCACATTTTTCGTTGGCAATGTGCCTAACCTTTAAAATCCACGCCATCTAAACGGTTGTTAAAGAAATACGGAAATGATGCGCTTGGAGGAAAACATATCTAATGCACGGTGTTAGGTTGTAGGTTAGGCTTTTCACAAAGGTTTGAGATGACGTGTTGAAAATGAATAAACTTTCTGTATTTGTTGACCTTTTAGAACAACTTAATTCCTTGAGGGATTCCGTGAAATATGATAAGTGTCTGTTAGTTTTTGTAGGTAAAACAGATAACTGGTATAAATAACTTAGTTCTACCCCAACCCTCCTAGCCACCCTTATGTATATTTTTATACCATGGAAAAATAAAATACCCTTTGACAACACGTCCGAATTATGATATAAAAATTTGTAGAAAGATCATAGATACTACTACCAAAGATGATTGTACAACAATATAGGCCCTAGTGTTAATTCAAACGATAATAATTATCATTTTATTATTTACTTGGGAGGAATCCCGTCTGGGCCCGGGGTAGAATTGGCCCAGAGCATGGCTCTGCTGATCGTAAAAGGCGATTCAAGAGAAAAAGTCCACCTCGCAAACATCAGCTAGTATGAAGGGTAGTATTTTACTCCCCGAAAATAGAGGTGAGCTCTGGCAATCGTCGTCGGGGACCTTGCCCCCTTCCCTTGACGACCCCCCGGCGACGATGACAGTGACACAACGAACGATGACAAAGACGATGACGACCGCGACGTGAGAAACCCCCCTTCCTCCCCGTACCCGTGGCTGGTTCTGACCAGCATGGGCCCCTCCCCCCCCCCCCCTCCCCTTAAGCTAGAGTGGTGCATTATGACCTAACGGTTGAAGCGTCCTTAATCCAATTAATCCAAAAATTGGGAGGAATTATCTTTAGGACAATATGATTTATTAAATTTGTTGTGGTCAACAAAGCAATTTCTAAGCTCCTTATTGCTGGAGGCTGGGTTCGATCCGACGACCTTCCAAATTAATTTCTAGCTTGCGCGTTTGCAAATTAGGCGAATGAATAGGACCAATCTGAAGCAGGTATTTTCTATTCTATACAACACATGCATTCAAAATGACTGTAGCAAGAGCTGAATGTTTGATTTGGGCGTTGTTGTCAACTCCTAAATGTTTTATGTGTGTTTAGCATTTATTTACTCAGGCTATCATAGCAAAGTAATTAAAAATTATTTTCGGCATTTTGTTTCTTAATTCACATTTTCTCTTATCGTTCCGTAAACATATTAAATACTTCATAAGATTCTTAGAAAAGTGTCATTTTGTTCCTTGATAATTGAATTCCAAGAAAACTAGGATATTTTTAAATTAAACAATCTAAATAAACAAAAATATGCACGAGATCTTTGAAATAACGTAGATTAATTGATAGAATGTTATAAACCATCTTCATGTCCTACTTTCTTGTGCGATATCACAGCCTGTAACGTGCTAATACCAAAAAATATAATCTCAGAAATTACACCTTCTGATTGACAATTAAAACTTTGTGTTTTATTTCAAATGAAATAATCCATGACGTAATGTGCAAAATTGCGTTGCAAAAGTGTGTATTTTACAAATAGATCAACGTATTAAAAATTGAATTGCATACTACCATTAATTTTATACCTCTAACTAAAATTGTTTTGCCATCTTCTTTGTAGACGATCATCAATAATATGCTCACATAATGATATTTGAATAGGAGGTGGCCCGAAAATGATACTTTTAGTGTTTATAGTTCACTATCAAAATTAGCTATTACTACCTGAGTCAAGCAAGCGATTGTCCACTTAAAAATGTATACGACTAAAAATAATACTATGAAAAAATGTGATACGACACTAATTATTTAACAATTAATTGGTAGGCAAAGGTAAAGACATTCCCCACACTTACACCCGTTTAGAACGTTTGACTCATCAGAATAATCGCGTTTCTTTGAGTAAATTTGCCTTTACGTATAATACCAAGAAAACCTCCTAAGATATCTATCTAGGCAAAGAGAGTGACAAGATATCGTGAAACAGATCGGCTATCGAGTGTTGGAACGAGAGCTGCGAGGGCCCCACAAGTGACAAGCGCCGCAGGACCCGCGTGTGTTGACACCGGAGCAGTTGTTAGAACCGCGCGCCTATTATTCTCGTGCTGCGAGCTATGAATGACCGTGAAGAAACAGTGTTGATTTCTAATAAGTTATAATTATTGTTCTAACAGGCGAAATGGTTCAAATGATCAACAGATTAGACGCCTTGGTTTCGCTTTCTGATACCCCCTCTCTCCCCCCCCCACACACTCAGCGTGAAGGTATTGAGAATTATTCTAATATCCTAGACGACGAACATAATATGTTACATTTAATTTTTAACTAGTACTTATCTTTTGTTAAGTATTTTTTAATCATCCAAACCTGTAGCATGGTCACATATTTTTCGGATAAAATATCCTCCACTGAAAATCAATTCTTGCAACTGAGTGAGTGGGATGATGTATTTATTTATGCACTTTACGCTTTCATACACACAAAAACACAATATGTAGGCAAACACTCTCACACACATTAACACATATATTGGTACACACATCCACAACAATACAAATTATAAAATTGCAATTCATCTAAAAAATACAAAAAAATCACCCCAAACAAGGGAAATTTTATTCCATGTTGAATTGAGACTGTTGAGACTGAGAAAAGAGAGAGAGAGAGAGAGAATATACACTTTTTGGAAATTAATATAATAACCTGTAATATTTATGTTACCTGGGCACTGAACTTAAAGTATCTGACGAAATAATGTAAATTGTATATCATTCGATAGATTTAATAGATCAGTGGATTTGTGGATAGTACAAAGAACAAAGTGTACTTCATTGTTGTTCCCATTGAAAGAGTACTAAAACTGAAAATATCCTAAATTTCGCAAATTTCTATTGTGTCTATAATAACCACCCACGGGATTGTTTCTCGACTAACACACATTCATGCACATATCCTCGTTATAAACACCCCTCGACTGAGCGTATACACTTCACGAGGCAGGCAACAACCCCACGAGGTCTGCATCTGACTAGCAAGGGGTAGGAGGTATATCATCCCTAAACTTCTCCGGGCGTTCCATCCCCTAATCCCGCACACCTGTAGCTCGCCAGGACGAAGCGTTTGATGTAGTAATTAGTTGATGGGGCGTACTGAAGTGTAAGCCAAGGGTTAACGGACAAAGCGGCTGTTATAACAATAACTCGTCTTGGCCAGTGCATGCGTGGCTCGGCCGACTGTGTAACTTACTTACGATAACAAAGCGAATGCGAGGTATTTACGAATTGCTTAGTTTCACTCTGGAAAACATGTTACATTTAGGAAGGGGAGGGTGAGGCCGTACGAAACTACCAACTTTGCCATACCACAAAAACGATCCACAACATTGGAAAAGTGATCAATGCAAAAGTGATTTTGTTAGTAGAGAAAAAGAGATACCTTGTTATAAGAAATACAGTGACAAATTAAATTAGGAAATACATTTTATTTTATAAATTTCATTTTGTCTTGCACAAATCTTTACATCATTAGAACAGGAAGGAACCATGGCGAAATTTGTTAAAAAATAATTACTTTAGATAAGTCCTCGTAAAAGTGAGTGCGTAAGCTCTGTATTTACGTAGGCCTACTTGGATTTATATTTTATTAAAATATTTTAAGTTTTTGTGATAAGCTCAATGGTGTGACTGAAGACTTAGGAATTGAGTCTAACAGTTCTTGGACATACTTTCCAGGACACTTAGCCACATGAAGCCGATAGGACATTCCTTCGTTGGTTAGGTTTGTGATAATTTGAAGATCAAATGAGATGGTTTGTGAGAGCCCCCCTCAATACCGACATATGGTCTCATAATTCTACAGCAGCCCACGTGTTCGCTGTATTTAGCAAGTGAGAAGGGTCCCAAATATTTGTCAAGAACGTCCGCCACCTGCCTGGTCCAGCCATCTGTGGTTAGTTCCAGACTATTTACCAGGCGATTAGCCACATTTAGTTACCCTATAACCTGTCACGGCCGTCTCGCTAATCCCCTGACGAACTAGCTCACCACGCGCAAGCGCACAAGACACCCCAATCCCATCAATCCCGGACGAGCAAGATATTTCAAACTTTCCGAGAAGTTCCCGGGAAGTTCGCCGCGCGACGTGAGTAAATTAATCACTTTGGTGACTTGTACTCCCGGTAAATAGTTGCGGTTCGGAGTTATTCGTGAATGTTGTTGTTGCGTGGGTGCAGCGGTGGGTCTTCTGGAGGGGGCTATGAATCTTGTGGTAGTTTCTACGACGCCCGGGATGGGGGTAGGGGGACATTGTTCTAGAGCGTTTCAACATCACTAAGTACACGTCACGCAAACATTCTAAGTAATATGTTAAAATAAAGTAAAATATGGAGTGATGAAAATGTATATAAATTCTATCGTTATAGATCGAAGGCTGGCCGAACGGTATTTGTTAACCATGAAGGTGGCCAACCTTTCTTATCAGTGCAAAGTATGTATTTTTATATGCAGACGATGGTGTATTAAACAACTGACTTAGGTCTATACTCTATCCCCCCCAAATACAAAAATTTGTAAAAAAAAAAAAAAAAACGGCAGCCAAGCTCTCCTTCAAAAGTCTTCGGCTGTGAATGCAGTGAGATTTTGAAGTTGCGCCAAGCATTCCATTCTTTCTCCCTAGTTTCGTATTGAAAAGAAGTAAGATCATTTCGCCTATTGACGAGCGCCAACCATTTTCGTGGTAAAAAAGTAAACATTTTAAACTCAAAATCATAAAAAAAAAATACTTGGCCATTGACTTTTTAGAGTTCTCGTAATGAACCAAATTCAATGGCCAAGTTTGATATAAGAAATGGTCAAAATAGTGATAATGAACATTGTGTAAATCCAAAGATGATAAATGCAAAATGAAATGGAAAAGCGTTCGTAGGGGCAAATAAAAAAACGCGAAAGAAAATTGTAATAAGTATGAAAAATAATAATAAGAGGAGATATATATTTCTGAGGGATGAAGCAAGAGCATAAAATTGAGTTGTGACCGGATAAAATCATAACCTTTCACATCATATCAAATTGTAGGGTATGATCTGATCTAAAAGCAAGACATGTAAAAAATAGTTGTGAGTTTGACCAGAGCGGTCAAGCGTAACTCACACATAATGATTTTTGGCGAATTGTAACCCGCCTAAAATGTTAAATTCTTACAATTCTCTATAAAAGTTTGCTGGGATGTGTTTTGAGATGTGACCAAGGTCACATAGATTATCATGTCCACGACTACTCGGGTGAATCCACGAGTGACTGAAGAACCAATGAACCAAGTCGAGAAGCTGCTTATTCTGTGACGGCATTGCCTCCTACTACACAATGCTTAGTAACTAATAATTACACTTCAAAGCTAACTATAGAAAGTTGTCATTTGTGTTTGAATGGGCCTTGAATTTACATTTTCATTGTTGAGAAGTCTTGTTGCGCCGAGGGAAGAGAGAAGCCGTAGAATAATAATTCAACTCAGCTCGAATAATTTAATTCATTACCATTCGGATATCATTTCAGGAATGGTTAGGACTTACAATATTTCAAAAGGAGTGCTACTATAATAATGCCAAGCAAAAATATTTAAATGTCTTACTACTGGCATAGGGCCTAAACATGGAATTTTGCACAAATTTAAATTTATGGCATTTTTTTTATTAAAATTTATATATTTTTTTTTAAAAATACTCTCAAAACAAAATCACTGTACGTTTAATTCTACTATTTGAGTTTTTTTTTTTTACGGCAACTTGCGTTGGTTATCGTACATTTGTAGTTTGTGTATAAAGAACGTTCAACTCAACCCTTACTTTATCAATAGTGTAGACTTACATTAAGCAATATCAAAACTTTACTTCAAAAGGTAAATAGTTTCATTTATATTGATATTTGTCGTTTATTACGAATCTGTTATTCTGTTATTATTATGCAACGTCCCTAAGCCAACTGCTTTGCCAGGTAAGTAGCGCGTCAAACTGCAACTATTAGTTATATATTACGTACAATACATTTCAATTTGTTTACACTGACTTTGCTACGCGTGCGTATATCAGTAAAATGATAAACGGTATCTTAAATACATATTCCTACTACGTATTTCTGTACGTTCGTGTACTATGAAGAAAAAATGTTTCGTTGAACTTTATTATCTGTTATTGACGTCGATAATATATTAGCATAGTACACAATTATTTTATAAAATCCCTCTATCTCTCCTCTGCCCCTCCCACAGCGCCAACTCTACGTGATTCAGAAGAATTACGATGGTTTACTTGAAGATTGATAGAAAGGCTTTAGAGATAGTAATCATTTAATAGTAAACATAATAGTCGTAACGGTGGGAACTGGGCTTAAGTGTAAACCTGAAACGAAACAGTGAAAAAACGTTTAACATCTTTATTAGTTTACACCAACAATGTGTGTTCGACAGTTATACGCGCGACCATGGAGGCAAGGTCCCGGGATCAAATCCCGTCGAGACCGGCAATCCTGACTGAAGGTTTTTTCCCGAGGTTTTCCTCAGTCGTTATAATGTGAATGCAAGAGATTTTAAACAGCCCTCGGACATCTTTTCACAATATTAGAGTTAAGAACAATTATTGCAAGGATAGTCTTACTCCAATATACCAGTTAGATACCTGAAGAGGGGCATGAATTGCACCCTGAGCTGGCTTCCCACGAAAGATTATTCATTATTATCGTTTAATTATGAAGTGTTAAATAAATATTTAATGACAAAATGAAATTAAAATATTGATAGTCAACTCAACTCATAATGACGGTAGTGCAATGGTATACGCAGATTTCACTTTATCCATGCGATGTACCTCATATACCACTTGGCTATTCTTCAACCCTGAAGATTTTATCATGATGAGAAAGTGTCCTGGCAATTTACAATCTGATTGAAAACAATCCAAAATATCTTGAGGTTTGTCAAGAACAGTTCGAGAGAGAGAGAGAGAGAGAGAGAGAGAGAGAGAGAGAGAGAGAGAGAGAGAGAGAGAGAGAGAGAGAGAGAAGCCAGTCGAGCGTGGCTGTGTTGTCAACTCGATTAGTATTCGAAACATCTGTTCATGTAATGAATAGAAAATATCACTGCATTCTTGTAGCGAACTGAAAATGTCGTCTAAGTTGGTCACGTGGTGTTTGTAGGGAGCTCGGCTGTGACAGACTGCGTGTCTCCGAGTACATTCCTACGTGTGAGTAGCGCGCACAGGGTGGAGCTACAATACAACCTAGCTGGGCACAGATTCCAGCAGGGGGTCACAGTGACTCCGGGGAATTTTTTATGCATACATACATATACTAGAAAAAACACAAATAATTGGACAATCACAACTTTTATCATAAATTTATTTCATTATTATTCGATTGTATAATTTGATGTCTTGGTTTTTATAGTAGGCGACTATGACGCCGATATGATGGTAAACTTTTTGAAATTTCTATCTTTAATTCCATCATATTATACATTATTTCCATCCCCTTTGGATGAAAGAGTGATTTCATAAATTGCATCCGTGTCTATGAATTTAGTTTATATTATAGGGATCCGCAATATTCAAGGTGGTCCGGAGCAATTTTGGTGAAGCTGGCGTCATCGGCGGGTAAATCGTACCCAATCAGTGGGCCCTAATTTGAATTGTCGATCTGATCTGATTAGTTTAGTTAGATTCACCTAGATTCCACCAGCATCGGCAATGTTAGTTTGTAACCGCTTTACACTGGTCAAAGTGATACGGAAATAAGCAATTTCAAACCATTCTTTGCACTCTTCAAATTACTTTTTAAATAACTCTAACCAACGTGTCTCCAAAAATGTTTCCTCTCCAGCCAATTTTGTTTATAAAGGAGGGGGACAAACGGGGAAAAATGCCCTAGGGCTGTTTTTGCTTAATATAAGATTAAATCCAAGCATTCACCATCTGCCTGAAGAGTGGAATCTTCAATTTTCAATGTGGATCACTGATTCACTGCTCTCTTATAGAACGCTTGCCCGGGGAGAGGCTTAAGTTGGACTGAACAGATTGGAATGCCACGGTACTAGAAGGGTTGTGAACCACGTGTGAAACACGTGAACAAGAGATCTCACACATCTGTAATCGAAATAATGTGATAATCGATTGTGTTTCAATCGATTAGTAATCGACTGTTGATTTTCCTGCTCCTTTCCTAAATCTCCAAGTTCGTAACTATACAGTGAGTGATAATCTGCGTTATATTATATTACATTATCGTAATTATCATGCAGTACAGACAGACAAAAATAACATAGGCCCTACTGTGTATGTTATTTTCACCTATAAACTATTTGACTTGGTTTCATAATTTCGATTAATCGTTGCTATATTATATTAATCAATCGAAGCAACTATTATTGATCGTTTAATAATTGCATGAACATTTTGAATTTTGTATCTTTTATCAAAAGTATAGCGTGGACGAACAACCCTATACACATTATAGTTAGAACTAAATGACTGAATGATCATTATTAGTTGGCTATGGCAGTTTTATTTTCCGCGTTGGTATTTGCCTTCAGTTTAACGCAACACCGTTCACAAACTCGTCAACTAGGCTTACACAAAACAAAAACCCTCCTCTAAAACGACTCAACTTAGACAATCGCTACAAAATTCCTCCTCTTTGTACACCGGCTTTATGTAATTCACTGTCAGGTTCAATTTGCCTTTCCATCAATTTCTTTTTTTACCTCCGCGTCCCACTCCGCCACGTCAAGTAGTTCCTTTGTGTATTTATTTGGTCAAATTCACAGCAGCAAAGATCAAAGCAGGACGAGTATTTTTCTTTTGTTTTCTTATTCTATTTGGAAATGGTTGTTTTGTCGCAAGACGAGGTAGGGAGGGATCATTACATCGACTTCCAATCATTCAGATCGAATCGAGTCGAGTTGAAACGATTCGACTCTTCGAAGTCGACTGTTGGTCAATCTCTTTGGCCCGGCGCAATCACACAGTCGATTGGACAATAATTCTCAAAGAGGGCGATTTAGAGCTTTGCTTGTTTTAGCCCCGGGATCACAGTCATCCCCCTCTTCGGTTTTACTGGGAAGAACTGAGCGGTTCCTGGTTCAGCTTGTGTGCTTTGCTTAAACAACCGAAGAGTTTTACACAGTTAAGTTTACCCATTACTTCAATGTTATTGGTATGATATGATTGGGAATTAAGTTATTGTGAACGCATAATCAATCTCAAAACAAACGACAATAACAAAATTATGCACATCTAGAGGAACGATGCTCATTGCCTCATTATTGTCTTCTTTTATCAATATAATTGTCAACAATAACATTCTATTAGTACAATTCCATTTGTATTACTACATTATAATATTTTATACTTAACTGAAACACTTTCTTGTATATGATACAATTCATGGCTATATGTTATGTATGAATTTGTTTTATTACATTCTCATACTAGTACGACTGAATTATTATGAATTAATCATTACAAATTATGAAGTTATAGACTATCGTATAGTTTTTACAGTTTGAAGCATTTTCGGATACCGTACATAATATGCATGACTATATTTTTTGGACGAACCGAGTGAGTAAAGGTAAACTAATATAAATTTACATTCTTAGTTTAGCGTTTAAGTTAAATAAGTATACTTAGTTTGACTACACTAACTCGGTCTACCCTAAAAAGTAGTCGTGAATCGTTAATAAAGTGTCCTCATTTGGGCGAGTGAAATCAAAGATGTAAGATACTAATTTAAAAATAGTCAACTCGAAATTTTGACACACTCGTAGATAAAGATAAGCCCCAATAAATACCAAACACTTTCATCATGTTTAGATATTTTATTACTGTTCATCACGTTTTTTCTCAGGAGGTGAAAGTTAAAATTCAAGACGAATAGATTATAAAATGAATCCTAGAGATTTATTTTTATCTATTAAAAGAGAATTAAAAACGAAAGAATTCCCATTTAAATGTGGATTGCGCAATGAAAGCTATTTGTTTATGTACTAAAACCTAAAGGTTTTGAATTGGAACGCGTAAGATCATGAAATGGTCGTAAAGAGCTATAAACTTCTTCCAATTAGCCCTACCATAACTATTTTATTTTAAATAACCAATCGACAACGAGCAAGCTCCAAAAGTGTGATATAGACATTTAATTATAAATAAAATACATAAAAAATGCATTAAATAAAACAAATCCAAAATCTCAATACGTCTACATCCAGGGTGAACAAAATCACATAACTACTTTACACAATGCAAATATAAAACTATGAGGGGTTAATATTAATTATTGAAACAACAAATATTAAGAACACACTTTTTATAATATTGGAACATGTATATGGTTATTTTAAAAGAAACTTTAGTAGAACAGGTAAATGATATTTATAAATTAATTGAACTAAACACTGTATTTGTATTTTTGTAAATGTCTGCCTGTCGAAGAAAAGTGAAACTTTTCGAAATATTGCAACACAATTAAAAACTTATTTTCTCACCTAAGAACAGTGTTAAGTTCAATTAATTTATAAATATGTGTATGATGTATGACTTTATAACTTTATGTATAAATTAGGTTGGATTTCAACTAGTTGGTTATAAGTATACGTTGGCGAGTAAGTAAAAATCTCGTCTGTTTCTTGGGAGATGAAAAGTTAGTATATTTCGTGTTGATTTTAATACTTTTCTAACTGAATCTAGTCCCGACTTACTACAACACATCACATTAGCAAAGTTGTGCAGTAGAGCTTATTGTAACAAGTATAATTGGATGTAATGCTTCTTTTAACGAGCACTTAAAGCTAAGTACCGCTGGTGTATAAAGATGTCTTATTTTGCAAGTACATTGTCACGAAAAACATGCATATAAAACGTGACAGCCAGAAACTCGTTTCTTTAATTGAATATTATACAAAGTGAAGGTAAGGAGATATCCCAATTATGAACGGTTTATCTGTGAGTTTCATCAGTTTGTGTTCTTAAGGGTTAATAAATTCGGATTGTTTATGATTTTGCTTGAGTCAAGTTGTTCGTTTTTCTTCCGCGATCAAGTCCTTGAATATAGGTGCAGCATGCATTATGTACATACAGTAACATTACTTTCTGTGGTGCAGGCAATGTATTTTTAATATGAAGTACTTATCGATTTTAATTCCTAGAACATACTCTCCTTGACATACAGAAACACAACTATAGAAATAAGATAAACTTCAAAGTGGTTATACACACATTGAAATGCTGGCACAATCATGATCATGATGATCATTATAATTTCTACCCAAACAAAGTTATCGTGTTAAAATAAATGAACGAGTGAGCGTAGCGAACGTAGTGATTTCCATTCGACTTAAACGGCCCTAATTGTTTTTCTGCGTGCGTGTGTGTGCGTGTGTGTACGTTGAAAATCAGCCGAATCGTGAACAGATTGCGCTGAATTTAAACAGACATCCGAACGGGTTATTGAGAACTGCTAACAAAATCAGCAATCCTTCGATTTAAACCTACAAGAATGCAAACTGAGATAGACTTCCAATTTTATAAAATTATTTTAACGACAATGTTTAGATTTTGAAAGATCACTTTTTGTTAGTTTTTCGCCTGGCGTGAAATGCCGTGTCCAGCAAGTCGTCACGAATGTTAGACGTCAAGGTACCCAAATTCCGCTCGTAGATTGACCTTGATTAATTTTATACAAGTTCGTATTTCGTACCATAGTAGCCCTATTGCACAGAGATGCTACACTGCTTATTGCATTTCAAACATTTATTTTTTGAAATTTCATCTGATTAAAATCTTTCCCGACCGGTGGATTGAACCACCTCCATATTTCGCTACAAGGGCCTTTGCCAACTAGATAGGGAACGCAAAGTTTTTTATGTAAACTATGATTCGAGTCATTTGGAAGTCCCCCGGACAACATTTTGACATTTTTTAGGCCAAAATGACTCCAACTGTAGCTATAGCTAGAGCCTATAAGGTAAGGGGAAGAAAGAAAGTTACCTGGTACTCAACACATGGCTCACTACTGTCTAACAACGACTTTGCGTTTCCCTAGTTACGTCACATGAGGCGTACTTGTATACCTATGAAATCTTAAAACATAACATTTTATTTTTGAAATTAGCCGGACCATTGCTGACACATGATCAAAATACGATTCTCAAACGTGTCACACGCGAGACTTACAATTCTGGAGATCGTCGGTGTGACATTAGCGACTAGATGTCTATCAGAGTAAATTTCTGTATATGGTTTTTATTATTTGATGGTTAAAATGATGATTTGTATAATTGTGATGAGATGATTTGTAGTTATTTCCGAAGCTTGTCTAGAAGACGATTATTTGCACAGTTAAAAATGTTCTCTGATCCCTATAAACACATATTGTAAACCACCTCTCAAGAATTCCTTCTTTGGGATGAAAATTCAAGGTCGGAAAGTGGTCTGGCCAGAATAAATGTAAAAATTCTCTGTATTCACAGGATCTTAAAATGGCAATTTTTTTAACACTGTAAAAAAGTTGGCCTAAAGCCTGAATTATACGGTTCAATGTTTCGTTCAAGATTCATTGAATTGAAGGACAAAACACAATCAAAATGTGCAAAGATAATAAAATACAACAATAGTTCCTTTACATTGATCATGTTTTGACCTTGAATTCGAGGAATCTTGAACGAAACATTGAACCTTCTAATTCAGTCATAAGGATAGGATAGTTTAGTGTTTGTATCTATCAGTTTTTCAAAGGCACCTTCCTCTGGATATAAAGTATCCCCTATTCTCTCCACAATACCAATATCATCTTGGCGAGCTCTGAAACTAAAAGTCAAGTTCATGACCAACCATATGTTTCGCGTGCCTTCCCTCGTTGTCCTGCGACCTGTGACCTCTAGCTTGTGACCTCTAGCTTGTGACCTTAGGGTTCGAGGCAACAGCAGCTGGAGCGGGCTACATGAATGAATTGAGAATTGTCGTGCTTTTCCAATTTAACTTCGCGTGTGTCCTTAGCACGTGATGCAAGATGGCGGCTCGTGCGGTATGACATCGCTCGCACGTGCGTCAAGATTACAGCATATCAACTTCGTTAAATCAAAAGTTATATCTCCAGTTTTTGTTTGATGTTGCACATTTGTATTGCAATAATATATATGACAGTGTCACTTGGGGTTTGCAAATTTAGTATAAATAGGTAATTCAATGATTTGATTGAACGTTGTGTTTCTTCGAAAAATTGTATTAAAGTGTAGGGCTAGGCCTGTGTCTATAAGTATAAAAAAACATTGCGTACAAAAATTTTTTTTGTATATATAATATTTTAATGTTTCGTTTAAAACGTCGATATTAAATTCAATTCTACTCCTTCCATTGTAAGATAAGAAAATATAGTGTTATAGCAAAATTTGTCAACCAGCACCACGATCCATGATTATTATTTGCAACTAAAATCAAATCGATTTCAAATTCCAAACGTGGGCTTTCCAAAAACTGTTGCAGCATTTTGACACTTTTCGAGCGTATTTTTTGAGCTACTTAACATTTTTAATACTCAATTAGTCCTTATTAATTGCGATTTATCTTAATTTCCATCGACTACTCAGTAGTGTTTTAAATTTCATGAAATTTATTTTCGTGAAATATTTCATGAAATATTTCAATTTATATTTCACTGCCTTTAAAATATACCTCCTGATGGTAATGTCATCATATTTCACATCACGTAAGCTTTACATGCAACATTGGCGAGATGAGAATTTTATTGCTATGGCAAGCATGCTTTTCTCCAACTACGGTACGGTATAAGGTATGACGACGTGGCGTAGAGCCATTCTGTAGTACAGCAGTACAGTAGGGTAGTTGAAGAATATAAATATGGAAATTTTAAACAAGGACAATAAACTCTTTGTATTTCCTTACTTATGTAAAATTGTGCCTTTATTTTATATTTATGTGTTGACATTGTTTCTTTGAAAATCATAAAAATCATTATTTTTCTACTTACTTTATAAACAAATATTGTTAATACCTATTTTTATATTTATTTATATTACATCACTTGTGAAATATTTCACGGAGGCTTGAAATATTTCACCTTGAAACACTACTACTCAGTATTCAAACCATAATTAGCAACACTTTGTTTGAGTTTCAATAATTCTAAACACATATTTTGTTCTTGTCAATAATATTATAACTTATTTTTCTTTTTTTCTACATCGGTCGTATTTCCAGCCTTCTATGAGCAGCAGGCCCGACCTTCCACCACCACCGCCTTCTCGAGCTGTCATGTTTCCTACCGTCCGACAGCGACATCACCGCCGCCTAATCAAACGTTCTCAATGTCTCGGTTTGTCGGTGGCGGTGGCAGCCTCTTACTTGCTCTTATCGTGCCAACACCTGTGGTTTTGTGAGGCTCAGGCAGTAAAACCATGGGACGAACCTCAGTAAAAAACCGCTCCGAGAGGTTTTAATAACACTGAATGAAGTAAGAGTGTTGGTATTGGATTCTGCAATAACAGAGAGATGTAATAAATGTTAATGACGTGATGAGTGTAGAAGACGTAGCAATTCAATTTGACTACCACTAGAAAAATAACACTGGTGTTTTTTTGTTTGATTTTTGTGCATGTGTTTGTATTGTCTCTTTGTTCGCTCTCAGTCGGACCATGGATCACTGGTCGGACAAACGGCTGCTCCGTTGTTGATGAAATATTCAGGGAACCTTCAAAATCTTTAATTTTGACATTTTTTTCTTTTGGGTACAACTGCAATCAAATATTTGTAACGAAAATTGTACTTCTCAGATTTTTCTTACGGCTACTCCAATCTTGACTAAAACTCGAGGGAACCTTCGAAATCTCTTAACTTTGACCTGCCTTGATTTGTGTACATTAGATTAAATGTTTCTGCTTATCGACATTGATACATTTGGCGTATATAATTTTAATACAATGTTTGCTATTATTCCGAATGCAGGGAAAAACTTTATTCCCTTATTCATCAACGATTACGAATATTACAAGAGTTGGCCATGTCCTAGTATTATTAACAGGCGATATTAAATAATAATTGTAAGGGTATTTTTAGTAAAGAAATCATGTTTGTTGTGATCCTGTCTTGGGATAACTCTTCTCTCTCTAGTAACAAGATATATTGGATGTGAGAATAGTTGGGAAGAACAAACTATATGAGATTTTCTTCGTTTTGAAGTCAGAAAAATTCGTAGTATCAATGTTCAAAACCTTTTAGTGGATATACACTCTGTAATAATACAATAAAAACAACGTTTCGGAAATTACAAAAATATATTTCCTTTTATACTATTCACTAAAACGTTTGAATATAAATGCGATAATATTATAAGACTGCGCTTTATTTAGCGTGAAAGTTATATAATTATTTATTAATTAATATATTAAACAATTTTGTATCTATGCAATGATTTTAAGTTTAAACTCTGAAACCAATAGAAATCATTCCGATAGTAATCCGATACGAGATAAAACACATCTCTCGCATCAACGCCTCGGCTTGAAGCTCGCAGTTTGTTTCAGTGAATCCTGTCGTGGTTTTGAAGACACCTTGCTTAGAACACGTCTCAGATTAGCATAGCGAGTTGTGCATGCAATGCGCCTAGGCCGTCAAGGTCGTTTTGTTTTTTCTGGTGGCGCCTGTTCTCAAATTACCCAACATAAGTGTTGCTTATAAACGTCCACAACACAACCACAGCAGCACGCGGGGCTAAGTGGTCGGGTAAGCATTCGGCTTCGAGCTCCACCGACGGCAATCCTGCCTGAGGACCGCTCATTGGCATCGAAAACACTTTTGTTATTTATTTATGCATTTTATTTATTTCATTTTATATTTATGTAGTTAAAGTTATTGACAAAGAAAACAATAAATAAAACTAATATAGCTACATATTATACTGTTATAGAAAAAAAAAACATTTACAGAGTTCTCAGTCGTTTTTTTAAATGTATAAATGAGTTATTATTGAAAAATAATTGGGCAAATAAAGAATAGTAGCAGTGTTAGTCACTCATTTGATGATGAAGTTAAATATCATGAAGTTAATCAAAATTATTTTATGCCACTCATTTGTTTTGGGTCCAAAGTTTGCGAAATATTTTTTTGTTAGAAAATTGAATAATAATTATTGAGGATGCATTCGTATTAGTAATTTATAAATTCATTCAAGTAACAAAAAGTTATGATAGGGGCATGCTATGAAAATTGTAATAGCGCATTCAAGACAAATCGAAAAATAAAACTTTTGTCACAATTCCAAAGATATATTTATTGGCTCGTAAAAATACAATATTCTCCGAGTTCCTATGTTATTGCGCGCCTCCTGCATCCAGGGCTAGCTGTGGGCTATAAGGCCGGGTCGCGTGAATTGGGCGATAAAGAACAAGATTAAGGGCGTGGGATAAAACGTCCACTCCGGGGTTGGTCAACTTTGATCTTCCCTTCTGAGAAAAAAACGGTCAAATGTCACTGGGATCATTAGTTGCCTCCGGGGGCCATTTGTCACCGTTTTTATTGGTCTAAACGGTCAGGTATGTGGACACTAGCCGATCTGTTTCAGTAGCCTAATTATCTGGGGATCATCGAAACACTTTAAATCCCTAACGCGCCATCAGATAGGGGTGAAATATTGCGCTTTTCCCGCCCTTTTCTCAGCGTTGTGGCCGAAGACCACGCGAGAATTTATCGCTTGTGTTTAAACGTATATTTCTTACAATTCGTACCGACTTTAATTCCATTCAATTCGTAATTCTCTTTACAGTTCCTTTCCTTCCCTTTCTCTAAAGAATAATGCACCGATTGTCTCTATAGTAACATTTTACGAAAGTTAATTAAAATTACCCTGAACAAAATTACCAAGTGATAACAAGGATAAAGGAGCAGAATTAATTTACTTCTGAATACAATTTCAGTAAAATAAATACTTTATTTAATCTAAATCAGGTGACAGAAAGATGGTAGATAATGTGGCGTACTTGAATGAAGTTAATTTTCCATCCATGTAAATCCGAAAGCGAATTAATTCTGACATTGATGGAAATTAGAAAACCTCAAGACTGTGTCAGACAGCTAGCAGCTTCTTATGAACTCCGTAGCTTACAACATCAATGCAATTAACAGCTTGAAGAAAGATAATGGGAACGGTAATAGCGTATTACACGAAATAAATATGAATTCATATCTTTACCGTTGAGTTACTTACTCTGCTGGGATATTCTACAGTTTGAGCTAATTTCTATATTTTTTCTTATTTTCTCCCTTTACTAAACTTTCTTTATTGCAGGTTTTTCTCATATTTTTAAAATGTATTTATATTATTAATTTCAATTTATAATTAATTCAATTATAATTGATTAATTTTTTTCCTACGCCATTAAAAATGTGTTATCGTATATTATTGTATATTGTTGTAACTTGAAACATGATATCATATTAAAATTAGTATTTATGTTTATATTTTGTCTGCATTCTTTGTAACCTAAGTTTTATTTGTTGTTTTTTTGGAAAACAGGTTTTATTACTAAACAGGATGGATACGTTAAATAACTTAATAAACTAAATAAAGTTTAACTCAATTGTAGCTAATAAAACAAAACTTGCGATATCGGGATGGTGTTTAATATATTTTAGTTATTAATAGTAATTATAGTAGTTAAGTAATTATGTAAATATGGCGAATCTTTTGCTGTTTTGTAATACATTGATTAATTGTGCATAATGTTTGATGACATCCACATCATGGTTGTATTACGTGTTGAAAAATAAAAAGTTGAGATAGAATGAAATCTCCTCTTATCTTAAGAAGACCGCCAGTTTATTTACGTCAGAGTGGTTCCCAAATCCTCAGATTCTCGCTTATTTTCCGAGACTTGTTTTCTCGGTTCGCCAGACAAATTGCATCAGTTGAACCACGTTGTCACCATAAGAAGGTCAGGACGGAACCTTAGGTGGCAAAAAGCCGTCGTTCTAATAGCAATTCAGTCCATAAAAACACCCAACCACAAAATATCTCAGACCGCTCCGCTATATGAGAATTTTCGCGCCCGGTAATTTTCGCTCACGACGCTTAGAGGCATCGACGCCACTCGAGCGTAAAATTAGTACGACGTAAAAAAAGTTGTACTTTACGGTTTACGGGAATTACGTAGCTGATAAATCGTTGTGAAATAAAATAAAAAACACATCAACGAGAAAAAGTCTTGTTGACTGAGATTCTGTGAAGACGAACGCGCGATCGAGCTTGCCCACGATAAAGAAGACTTGAAAGGGACAGAAGAGATTGGATTCGGGTTATTTAGCCCCGCTACAAGGAAACTCTACGTTGGCTTCGTGGCCGAGGCCCAAAAGGTAGTCAAACTGTTGACAAGTCGTAATATTTTTAGAAAAAGAATGGTTTTTCACAATAGGATGTCTTTTGTTGACCACCATCATCTTTTATACTGAAAAACGATAAAATCGTGAGAGTTGTAAAAAGAGTATGTTACGAAAAGTAATTTATCACGGTTAATAAAAATAAGGTTGAGGTTTTACGATTTAAAAAATAATTTAAAATTTTGTTTTACCTTGTTTTAGGCCGGATTCACTTCCTTGATGTACAGCAAACTTCCTAAAAAAGAAAAATGTAAATTTAGAGTAAGGAAACGTGAAAACCACAATACCCAACTGTTATGTGGAAAATTCAATACGTATTTTGCGTCAGGTGTTTCTGAACTAGTTTTTAATTAATTTATAAAAGTGAGATCAAAGACTTTGTGAGCTTTGAGGCAAAGTTGAGAGTTTCAAGAAGAGATTAAGTTTGTTCTTTGTTGTTGTTGCTGAGAGGGGCTTAGTCAACTTTCAGCGCATCAGATATGCATTTCCAACAGACTTATACCCATACGCTGGGTGGCTTGGCTTGATGTACAATTTATGCTCAGCTCCAGTGTCTACAATGATTTACCATTTATCTCATTTCTGATTTTAACATTGAGTATGAACACATTTTAAAACAAAATTACTTCAAGTAATCTTGTCTCAATTTACTTTGCATTGAGCAATGGTGAGAAAGAGTCAGATTATTTCCAATTATTGTATACTTTAATTATGTCATTTGTGTTTATATTTTTGTCACTTAAATTTTTTACAGTTGATTCTAATCCAATACTAGTACGACACCAGTCTCAGACAACACTGACTTAAGGTTTTCACAAGATTTGCGAATAAGTCAAAAGTCGAATAATGGAATTGAGTCATGTAAAATAGCCAATATAATATGTTATCAAAATACATTACCAAATAAAAATTATTGTTGAAATTGAGTGGGTATAGACAACAATTATAAATTTAATTTATTATTGCTCTTAATTTAACTTTTGAATATCACGTTTAAAAGGGTATTTTAATTTTGATTTAGTTCTCGAAGAAGCGCCTTTTTAGGGTACACGTCTGTTTTTAAACATATGGTACCCTCTTCATGTGATTTCCTGGGAAATTTTGGTCTTTGGGGAGGGCTCAATCTCAAGTATTAACATTAGAATAAATAAAACCTCGGGGAAAACTTTGAGTCAGGATTGCTAGTGGCTAGATTCGAACCGGCGACATCCCGAATCAGAGTCTCGCGCGTTGAGGAAGAGTGTTCAGGAAAGAGGAGATCCGTCAGGAAGGGAGTGAGGATGACTGCACACAACGAGACCCAGCCAACAAGGTGTTGACATAGACTCTATTTTTATTTAACCAATGCATCTTATCCGTTACGTCCACAGCGATTATCTCGTCGTTGAAAAACTTGATTTACTTATTTACTTGTCGGTTGTTGGTTCTGAAATGCACCGCGAGAATGCGGGATTCAACCTTGGGCTGCATTCTCGTCTCTCTCGTCTCGTCTGGTGGATCGCCAGATAATTAATGATAAATGCTACCAGAGTGAATGAAATTTATTAATAGATGGTTGAAACTGATCTACACTGATGTCTTACAACTCGGATGAAAAGATTGTTATGAATAATAATCGTGAAACAAAGTTGTAATGAGTGTTACAATAACAACTATTACAGTATGTACACTACCGTACATTGGTTATAAGAAAAGAACCATTACTACCAACACAAATTTTAATCTAAAAATATATAATAAACTATACTGTACATGGATATTAATATTATACAATTTTGTTTTTGTATTATGTTTATGTCATGAAAATAATATAATAACGAACGTACAAAAAATAACAATACAATTACAGTTAGTTAATTTGCGACGGAAAATGTAAGAATAATATTAATGTTGTGTTGAAAAAATGAAAAAATAATACTTTAGTACAATGACAATTTAATTTAATGCAATAAAATTCATATACTCATTTATTATTCTAAGTTTTGAATCATATTCACATCAGATAAAATAAACTAGTAGAACAGGTATTTATTCGATAAATAAATGTTTATTGGACATAACACTGCTCTTTATCAATATTTATTGGTGATATTTAGACTTTTGAATACAAACCTTACGTTTGAAAAAGACTTTTGAATAAAAGTCTAAATATCACCAATAAAATATAAATACATATTCACATCACTTGTGATAGTTATGCATATTTTTTAAAATACCTATAGCAACCATTTTGTTGATTATTAAACAATTACATTTAGGAATTAATATGACAAATGTGTGGGTGTTTAACAGAAAATAAATAATCCAATGATTTGTATATTAAAAATGTATAATACTTATTCGTCGCTATAGAAATAAATATTAAATATTTTATGTCGTCGTTGTTAAATGTCCTGCAGTCGTGTTTTCATGGGGAGTGGAGGGTGGAGTGGGGGGGGGGTCTAATTTGAATGTGGAGCACGACAGAACGAGCTATTCAAAAGAAAACCGTGTAGAATATGAATAGTGTGCATCTCCCATTTCTGCAAAGTTTCTTTTTATTGATATCTGAGAAAACGAGAAAAAAGATGTCCGCATAATGGCCGTTCCCATGGTAACGAATCCAACAATAAATCCATGCGTAATCAACGCTTTAAATTACTGCTAGGTGGTGCCAGAAAGACGGGATATTCTCTCTTAGGAGCTCGAATAATGGAGTTGGCGGTGAAAGAAAGACGGAGCGCTTAATCCTACATTCACCAAAACACAAGACTTAACGCACAATTACGTAATGAAAACTTAATTCACCGACTAAAATAATTCCCCCTGGGTTGGGGGGCGCTTAAGCCTTATACTTAACTCACTCGACATCTTAAAAAGATTTATTTTCTCATCTAAGGTATATATATTTTCTTCTGTTAAATACCCAAATCTAGCGTCTTTGCTGAGCTAGTCGTTTGTAAATTGTGCGCGAACATCTTACGGTTGAGATGGTATCAATTCACGTGACAACCGGCGCTGCGTTCGTTCTGCCCCCCCTTAATTAGAGACTTGTGTTAGATTGTCAAAAGGAGCTCGCAGTGAACGCTTTGTCTATAATCGCATCATAGGCAAGATGTTGTACTCAAGCGTCACAACACAACACAGGCGACGAACCTCGCCCGACAATACGGTGACGTTCGCGTCTTCACTTCATGTTGGCTTCTCAAATTATAATTATGAAAAGGGTTGAATTAAAGCGTTTAAGTATATAAAGGAAAAAAATATAACTTTGAACTTAACGTTTCTCTAATGTTTAGCTTTGGCGGTGAAGTATCATGATTGTAAAGAAATCTTTGACGAAATTAAAGGCAAGAAATGATGGTCGTGTTCTCTGCAACCTTTGAGCAGCGTTTAGTACGACGAGGGTAATGAGTCGGTGAATGGTGAATAGTCTACTAATTAATTAATGCCGTTAATTTGAGCGTAGATGTTCGTACGCAAGTCGACACTGAAATTAAACAGCAGTTGACGAAATTGTAGGAATTAAAGGGGTGAATTTAAGGGACGAGTGACGGGGAGACAATAAAATAAACGACCCTATTTCGAATCGACAAATGGAAGGATCACTATATAAATTAGTGTAATTAATATTGCTTAAGGGACATACAATTTTGTAATCCATTGCCACTCGAAGTTTTAGTAATTGTCAACTCAATAAATCTCTTAAGGAAGATTAACAGCTGTATTGGTAAATTGTCACCTTGTATCAGTACGTTAGCTAGGTTGGTTTTCCTTGTAATACTTTTAAATCGTTTCTATTTTATTTCTGTTTTGTATTTTTTCGTGTGAATATATTTTGTACATTATTGTAATATTTTATCCCTGCATGATCTCCAGTAATTTTATATTGAGTTGAGTGTTAAAATGATTAACATTCCCATATATTTTGACCCACTGATAATCCTTAGGGCTGAGCGGGATATTGTCACGCATAGCTAGTTAGGCCCTTTGGCGGAGGGTGGTGATCGCCAAATGAGTGTTTAAGTGGGGCGTAGCGTAATTCTCTTGAGGCCTAATAGCTAGCACGGACCAGGGATCGTGGGTAGGTGGGTTCATGAGGGGGATGTAGACACAGTAATTAGACGTGATTCCACTTAAGAGACCAGCACTGATAATTAAAACATAGAAATAGGACTCTATTCGGCCTGGATCGAACCTTAAGGTCGTCGGCGAGTGGTCAATACTTACTGACCTATGACTTCTAATGGGTGTGCATGGCTACGATCTTCTAGTCACTGGTAGTGGTTTAGAACTGGCCCTCCGACACGCCTGGATCGAACCCCGGGCGATGTCTTATCCACTTAGCCCTCCGAAGGCTATCTTGTTCTGGTTCTTCATTCGTCAATCCTCACTTAAACTCGTCAGGAACATTAAGGTTCGTTGCGATTGTTGTTGCACTCTCCTGACTCTCAGTCACGTGTCGCTCGTCTCTTCTGTTCTCACACTCGCACTCTTGCGTTCAGTCACTTTCTCAAAGTCGTTTACTTGCACTATTTAGTTTTGTAATCTTTAGTATTCAGCGTTTTTGTCGGTCGATTCCTCCTGTATATTGCTCCTAATGACTCCGAAGTAATATACGTTTACTTGAAGACTCACTCGGTTGTTCTGCATAAATGATCAAGCATGATCGTGACATCATTACGTTTGAGTAACACTGTTAGGTCCCAACCCTATAGCATGGAGATATATGTAAGTAAACTTAATAATGTTTTTGGAAGGTTTGTTGGCAATTTCACTTTCGTGAATATTGTGTCAAAATTTTAAACAAGAAAAACATACCACTCAAAAAGCACTTGACGACAAAAAGAAACCAAATTATAAATTTTGTAAATAAAGTTCAATAAGGTGACCCTGAAGTGTCAGGGGGCGGGATTTAAATTACCAAGGTACTGAAAGTAAAGGTTAAATTTGAACCCGGCACCTCCACCAACAATTTCCTAATTCTGTCGGCGCGGATGTCTTCGACGGGAGAATCATATCTATATTATATAGACTTGAATTTTAAATAGTAAACAACCGACCGAACAAGATGGACACGATTTCACAGTAGCCGACGCCAGAATCAACAAGGCTAATTCGGAACAACCTTAGAATTTATTACGTGCCTCGTTGCTAGAACGACTCCAAAGTCACCGTTTATACATTCCAGAGCCAAGAATTGATAGGCTTAGTGCATGTCAGTTAAAAATCTTCTCTGCCTGGAGCGGGATACGAACTCTGGACTTTCTGCACTGAAAGCATCAACTCTAACCACTGGATCGAAGAGCTGTACGAAGAGGCAGAAAGTAAAGCAATTATTATTATTTATATTTCTCCGAGAGACGCAATAAATAGCCAAGTCTGACCACCAATGTCCCGGCTGGAATGTAATGGATGTACCGTGGAGATCGTCCCATGGCCGCGGCTGGTTCCGGTCCATATCACAGTTTCGGCGGGGCGGGGGGAGGGGAGGCCGGTAAATTCAAAGCTCTTAGTGAGAGAGTTTGGGTTCGATCCCATCTGTCATGCATCTGGTTCAAGAATTGGATTGAAAGTCGGGTGTAATTTTGTACCGCAAAGATAATAGTAATTTTTCACATTTTTGAGTCTGTTTGTTAATATTTGATTTGTAAGCCTTCTTCTTTAGTTGTGAGGCGATTACAATATTCCTCGTTTCCCATTACATAACAATTTTCAATTATGCAAGAGAGATACTTAATGAATGTAAATAGTTTATGTATTTAACGTACATATATCATATTATTCGTTATTGAAAAAATCAATTTAATAAAACTTATTTCGAGTTTACCCACTGTCACAGAACTGATTTTCAGTGGGGGACATTACATTTTTATAACACTCTAGGCGAAAAAAAAACAGTAAACCAGCGATCAATTTAAGATTAAGAAAAAATATCAGTGATAGCATAAAAGTAACGTACAAACTAAGTTTTGTATATTTCAATGAAATTATGTTGAATTTAAAAAATCTAGATCATTGAGAAATAGAAAATATGTAACAAAAACGAGTTCAGTAAGAAAATAAGGAAATAAAAAATTATTTAAAAACCAAAATAAATCCCGTTTAAATGATAGTTCTCTGCACTACACTTTACTCATGTTCGTTCTCAGTTTGAGATACAGATTTGTAATCTTGTTGTAACCCTTCCTTAATAAACGAACTGTTTAATCCACATGTGCTAAACTAACAAATAACAATAGCAAGTTTGAGTGATGGGGGCTATTCTTAGAGTTAGAGCCAACTCCCTGTGCCCTGTGTTTACTCGAATAAAAATACATACATACGTCTAGATTCTCTTTTTCTCTATGCCGAGGTCCAAGATAGTAATATTTACATCACAATGCCAGCACAGAAAGCCAGACAAAATATGATTCTGTCTTGCGCCAGTTGAGTTCATATGTTAGCCCCTAGGGCGTCGGGGTGAGGGGGGGGGGTTGTATCGAGTCCAAAGAGCTCAGTGAATCAAGACCATTGACTCAAACATTCGGAGGGGGAAGATACACACAGGCTGGCTCCAGGCAAGTCGTGTGTTGCTTGCAAGTGTTAGGGACCGTCTTTGAGGTTATCAAAGACAAGACACTACATCTGTCCCACAAACAAATTAGCTTGTTTATTTATTTGAGGTTGCATTTAAAAGGCGAAATTAAAACTGTGTTTCCCATGTAGAAATCTTTCCGTGTTTAAATTTTTTCACTTCCATGTGACGAACGACCACGAAGATAAAAACTGATAAATCTGTTGCATGCATTATGACGTCAGAGGAGTATATAAATCAGCCAATCAAATTATTAGAAGCCCTTTACTTTAGGGATCGTATATATAGGTATTATTTAACGAGAAAATAGATCTTCCATATTTTGGACTTTGGACTACTTGTACAATTTTAGATAAGAATTTATAAATCATGAGTTATGACTGATGGATATTATTTTTTGCTTGGGTTTAAACTAGGAACTATTTGAAAATGTGTTGCTTAATATGTAAATGTTTGTTTTGTTAACAAACAATCTTTAATCACTTCGTACAGAACCGAAAGCACTAGAGTGCACCAGAGTGCAAGGCAAAGCAAGGGAATAAGACATTTCATCGGTTCACAGAAGAATATTCCTAAACATCATCTTGAATGGCCAATTTCGTCCTTGAATGGGCACACGTATCCTATCGTAACGTATTATCACTGTCAAATATGTCAGACCAATTTGGAATATTATCCGAAAAGCGGGCCACGTTCTCAGCGATCGTTATTATTATCCAATGTTTTACCAGGTTGACAGGACAATGAGGCGATTTGGCTATTATGTCTTCATCTGAAAAGATGTATTTAGATTTTGATTATGGAGGAATTTCCGGATCACAATATTCAAATTTCATCTGCATAGAAGAGTTATTGATGTGAGTATTTCTCTCGTTTGATTCGCCGAGAAGTTTTCTGATTGACTTGATTTGAATAAACCTTGAATGTGACGTGAGTGTGACATTCTGTGAAGAAAGAAAACGGATTCGTTATTGATGTGAACAGCTATTCATAATGAGAATAATTCACTTTTTGTACACTGTGTATAGTGGTATTTATTGTTCTACCCTGTAAATTAGTTAAATCTTATTTTTTACGTGTTAAGTTTTTATTAATTTAAAAAAGTATTTTAAGAGGGGTGATGAGGATCGCCAAAGTGTGCCTCAATAGAAAACGATCCTTATGTATTGTCACCCTTAGTCGCTTGCGGAGAAAATGTTTAAATTAAGTTCTGGTATTATTTTTTAAAAATGTAAATGTTTGTTATATGATTGGCATTTCATATTTGATACACAATAAATAAATCCAGCAACTTCTCTTTATTCTTGTAATCAATGAAATAATTCGTTGACCCGTGCCAACTAGAGAGCGTAGCTCCCTATGTATCACTATCAGTCTGTCCGTCCGTCTGTGCGTGTGTCACGTCTCACGATAAAAACCGAACTTGACTTCCGATAACATGCGTTTTTTCTTGGCATTGACCTTCAACAAGGTCGTTACAAATGTTTTGGTGACCCTGAGGTCAGAGGGCGGGGATAGTTTTAATATCCAAAGAAGAAAAATTTAAAAACCCGGCACCTCCACCAAAGACTTCGAAAATTTTAAAATATATCAAAGATAGATAAAATGGAGCATGTTATATTTTATATTATTATATAAAATAAAGTTTCACAAAAAAACTAATTTACAAAGGAGGACACGACGTACACTCTCAATTTGCATATACAGTGTTAAAAAAGTAAGTATTATTAATATTGTATAATTATCGAGGAATGTTTGAGTCTATGTTGCTATGGTCTTCGTGTGGTGAAATGTTTCTGAAATATATTTAGAGTGTAGGTTCTTGATCGAAATTGATTGAGCATCGTCGTAAAAAAGTGTCCGGTTTTAAATAAAACCCATAACTCAAAATGTGCATACGAGTTATTACAAAGTTAGTAAGAGATCAGGATGTCCGTAACGTGATAATAAATTCTACACTAAAAACGTCGACGATTTAGTCAGCCAATTAAGTTTTTCAAGGTTTGTCATATGAGGGGGAGGGGGGGGGGGGGGGATGGACGAATAAGTAAGATTAATGCGAGTTTGATAGACGGGAGAGTGGTTCGACGTGCATGCTGGATGCGCGGCAAGAAAAAAACTAATAGAATGTTAGAACAGATCATTTAGGAGTTTAAGCTAGAAAACATTACTGTAATCAAAAAGAAAATCCGGAAAGTTTTTTTTAAGATTGAGTTTTTAATGAACGGATGAAGCACGTGTGATCGTTGCGTGTGACTGCGCGCTATACGCAATACGCATTAAGACACGTGGAGACACCATTTTGTTCACATTGTCTTGAATTGACTCACAATGGACTCACAAAACATTGCTCATGTTTAATTACTTTAAAATGTGTTTTTCTATTCCCACACAAACACACAGTAAGAATTACTACTCATTTAGTAACGCGCGGTCTTAACGACAACGCTTAGTTAGCTTCCGTACAATTACTAACTCCCGTCACCAACTCTAATTTATATTGAATTCACTAAGCTACTTCCTCACTCATTAAGGGATAACGTAATACTAACTAACGCATTCATTCACTAATAAAACCATTGAGATACTTCATGATAAAACCGAGAATATGGGAGGTTCCAGTCCAGTTCCACACTTCGCATTATTTTAGGCCTTCACCTGTAGGACACAAAACCTTGGACACATCAATAGTGTCAAGAATATAATTTCAATTACTTGAAAACAATATTCATCTATCTTTATTTCTTTAGGCATCCACATTTACACTGCATTTAATAGTGAAATATTATACATTTTCGACAAGCTATTGTATTCTTTTATTGACTACAATCAGAAATTAAAAAGTCGCCAACTGAATCAGACACGGATTTCCCACGATTCCAGTGGAGTCTTTACACCACTGAACCATCATGACGAGTACCAATCATTCGATGAAATGCAACTACAATTTCAGAGATTAAATTGTAACAACCCACGGAGGGATTCCCGATTAACCAAATGTGGGAAAATTTGTATTCTTGATGAAATGAGAAATACATAACTGATATAGATGAATTTACAAGATCTATATTTAGCGATTGGTGGGGAAAATAGATTTCCTCTTGAAAAACATGCAATGTCCCCGGATAGATTGATTGAAAGAACCGACAGTTTTGTTGATTGGATAGTCAAAGTGAGATTAATCTTAGTGAAGCGTAGCTAATTTACGCGTGTGAATGTAAAGTTTTGGGAATATATTTGGTTATGGTGGAATTGAAAAACAGAGAAATACCTTCCATAACTGATAGACTGGAATTACCAGATTCTGATCATTTTAGACTTGAGGATTGTTCACATGTCATGAAAAATGACAAAAAAACACATTTCCTATTACTAGAAACATTGAATAAAAACAATGTTCTTAAGTTTCAAATTGTTTGCAGGGTGGACTATATAGGTCAAAAGGTGTTCCAGAATTTAGTGAAGTTCGATGGAGGCCGGTATGCTCATTTTACGCGTTTTCAAATTTCTCAGACAATTTTTGTCGCATCATTTTGTTATTTTAAATAATTGTGTAAAAATAACTTATGAAGGCATCTATCATAGCACTTTTCCATTAATTGATAATAGAAAATAAACAAATTTTATTTTTACTTTTTAGAATTTAGGATCTGTCAAACTGTTCAAAAACACCAAAATAACGACGCATTTTCTGATCGATCTATGATAAACATTGAAAATCTGATATGATAGGGATGTACAGATGTCCTTTATTATCAAGCATGCCAAGTTGTATGTAGATGTAATGATTTATGGCTGCAGGACAAGAAACGGGCCGAACATCAAAATCACGCCGGCTTCCTCGTAAGATTTTTAGAAAGACATTTAGCATTTTAATGAAAATATAGGCCCGTGCTCATCCAACCGTATTAAAACTAAGTTCACAAATTTTTATTATCTACGAGTTTAAAATCTTATTTCGCCTGACAAAAAGCAAGTACGACAGGTTGCATAAACAGAACGCAACAGGGGTAGAGAATAATGATAAATTCATCGACTTGAACTATACAAGAGTTCAAGGAAAACTTTTTCCGTGGATAATCACGAAAAACTTCTAAGAAAAGCGCTGTGCACAAGAAGACAAACACTGTACGGCTCTACCAGACCGCGTCCATTTAATGGCGCATACTTAGGAGGAGACAGACCCAGCCCGACTCCACTAACAGAAATAATAATGTCCTTATTTTCTAAAAGCGTCGTTTACACCGAACGTAATTCCCCATCCGAGCATAAAAATAAGAATGAAAACCGCTCATAAACAGGACTACTAGCGCTGGCGGCGAGAGTCACAGGACTTTGGTCTTGGGGTTTATTATTTGTTGAGAAAATGACAGTTCAACTTCAATTCTCAGATGATACAGAAAATCAAACAAAAGATACTTGTAACAATATATATATATTTTTTATTAATCACTACATAAATTAATATGAATTTGGATCTGATGTAGATTTGATTTGATTGATGTTTGATGTTGATTTGATGATTTAAATGTAAAATGAGAAATTAAGAAAAATGAGTGTGATTTAGTCTTTATACTTTTGATACAATTATAAAATGTTAATTTTAGGTACTTGCCACCATGTAACCACATATTTGCAAGGATAGGCCTAATAAAATAAAATAAATAACTTAAATAACTAAATAATCATGTTTATTTATTACGCACTTGAAGGTAGAATTGTAGTAAGCAGGGTCACAAGTAAATCATTCATCTCAACTCCAACTTACTTTACCAATATCAGAAATAAAAGTCAATGGGCGTGAAATGAGGGATATAAGGACGGAGGGGGGAACAGGTGAGCATCTGAATGTTTTCTGAAATGTCAGTACATTCAGGCTAAACGGGGGATCCCCCAGTAAAGAAGCTGTTCAGTTGAGCGGACGCAATCCCCGTCTCAAGACCTTTATACATCGAGAAAAAACTCTCTGCATTATATAAAACAACGACAAAGCCATTCGGTCTCTCAGTCACCAGGAATTACGCGCCCGTTTCCCCCGCGTAGGGCGACGCCGTGAATAAAAGAAGAGACAAATTTCCGAGCTTATTATTTTCAAGTATATTTTCTCCCGAAAGAGATGAAACTAGAATGGCTTGGATTAGCCCGGCGTTATGAACCGTATCGTCAGAGAAGCCGCCATATTGAATAGGTTTTTTTATAGGGCTGTAGGGTAATGGTTGAACGACGAACAATGTAACAGATTTCATTCTTAAATTCAGCTTCTGTGTAGATATAAATGCGTTATTTCTTAGGGTTTTAAAATAAATAAAATAGAGTAACAGCACAAAAGTGCCATAATATTTCTCGATTTGGTTGTTAAACAATTAGTCATAATGTAAGAAAATTGTATAGCATTATAAATATCATGATTTATTGTTGGATGAGCGTAACGAGCGAAGCGAAGATTCCATTTCACTACACTGGAGAAAAAAATCCGGAATGTTTTTTTTTTTTTTCTGTATTTTTGTGTGTTTGTTAACACGATTCCGGCTAAACCGATACTCCGATTGCGATGAAATTTTATGGAGGCCTTCGAAATCTCTGAACTTAGAACTGCCACGTTTTTGAGCGCAATCGGGAAAATTTTTCTTATAAAAAACGCAATTTTACGATTTTTTTCGATTTTTAAAAAATTCTTCGACTTATAACACTTACATGCTATATCCGATTGTAATGATTTTTTAACAGAACCTTAATTTTATGAATTAAGATATTCGTGTGAAATTTGAGCGTAATCGAAAAATTATTTCTCATGAAAATCAAAATTTTACGGGTTTTTTCTTTTTTAAAACAATTCTTTGACATATAACACCTACATGCTTTATCCTATTGTAATGATTTTTTTATAGAACCTTAATTTCATGAATTAATATACTCGTGTAAAATTTGAGCGCAATCGAATAATTATTTATTATGAAAATTGCAATTTTACGATTTTTTTCTTTTTTTAAATTAAAAAAAAATCTTCGACTAAGTAATGATTTTTTCACAGAACAACAGAAAATCCGCGTAACACAATGCAGCTCAATGCACCAATTACGCTCATCCAACAACGCGGCGGGACTTAAGAGCGTTTTCCTAGTTTATTTATATACAAGCAGGATTAACAAAGTACCCAGCCAGTTGCGTATCACTTTGGTCTTTGAGAAGTCTTAAACGCTTGCAGCTTTATCAAATACCTCCCGATAATTAAAGATAATGCGTTTAGGCTATTTGACACAAAGTTGCCAATTTATAGCCAAACTCAAGCTAGATTGTCTACAGTATCTGCTTGAATCCCCTTAATTATTTCCAATAATGTGGGGTTTTCATAGACGCTGAGCAGCGAATGAAAGGGATTCGATCAGGTAACGCGGACAACGTATTCATTATTATTAATTTACAAAATAATATAATTATAAGATTATATGAGGATATTTAACTATTTATTTATGATTAATATTATAGGAGAAAAGGATTATAATAAGTATATACTGCTGTGAAGCCTGGGCACCACTATAACCTGTGCAGTACATGATTCAAGACAGCGCATCCCAAGATAAAAATCGTAAGAATGCTTCAACAGCCAGAAACAATGCACGTACTGTGATTTTAACAGTGATTATGTGATGAGAAAATAATCTGATGCGGTTATAAAATTCCTTCACTGTTCACAATGGTAGCTGACAAGTTGGAGAGAGTTCGGGTGTGTCAAAGACTTTCTTGAAGGAATATCTTTAAGTCATTAGATAAGAGATTTAATTCTTGGAAGATTCATATTGGACATAATATTGTTAAGATAATGTTTTGAAAGGTATTACAAATTGTTACTATATTTTTTGAAACCAGAAAGATATTAATGATATTCTGCATTAGGTAATTAATAAACTGTCATCACAATGGTACATTAATATTCTGTAGAATACATCACCCGAATAATAAGAGTGTCATTAACTTACATATTATCTAGTGACAGAAATCGGAGAAAGTTTTATGGGCACAAATTATCAAGCGCACATTGTTAAATGTTTGCTCTTCCTTTTTATGTTATATAATTCGTTCTAAGAGGAAATAATTATTGCAGTCTGTATTACATTAGTATGTGATTCGGTGACATTAATGTGAATGTAAAATAGGATTTTGTATTTTAATTTGTAAAATATCCTTCCCTAATAAGAAAAACCAATAAATCAATATTTATATATTAAATTTAACGTGAGCCCGGTGGTGTGAAAATCATGCACAAAATGTTTACCTTTAGGATCTGATGTTTAGGAAATGTCAATCATTTCTTTATCCGCCGAAAGAAAAAATATATAGGGGAAATTAGGGTATTATAGTTTCTTATTGTTAGACTGTTACAATTTCCTACAAAGCCCATTCAACAATATTGCATTTGACAGATCAGTGAGCTTCCCAATAATAGCATGGAATATTGCCGAACGTACGGTTTAGGCCCTACCTGGGGGGAGTCTGTAACGTGTAAGTTATGGGGGTGGTATTGTTGGCGCAGTAAATGCCAGGCCTGGTGGGGTGTTGTTACTGCATAACAACGTCAATGGTTCCACCTAGCATTATTGTAGACAAATTCGAAGCATTTTCATTCAAGACCTACAAGCTGTTGTAGATTATTTGTGGTATAGACGTGTCAAAATATAAATTCTCTCTTATGTACAGTCACGTGCAAGGAAATTACACACGCATAACTTGAAAGTATGTAGTGCACAGGGAACTATAACAATACCAAGTATTTACAACGGCTATATATTATTATCTACCTGACAAATACTCAGTTACGTTAATTTATAAAATTAGTCTGTAAGTGAACACGTTAAATCCGTAGAGAAAGCATCACAAACATTCCTAGAAATAAAGGAAGAGAAAATCAAATGATAATGATTTCTTGATTTGGTTAATCGACCGTAGGTGGAATTGATCATATTTTTATATAATCTAAAAATGAATTTACAAAGGGATTTTTTGTGTATTTCATGTGTATCCTATTTATTTGTAAGTTGTACATCCAAGATATATTTCTGTGTTTATCCAATTCAGTTATATAGAAGTGATTTATTAAGCATCATACCAATAAAATACAACTATGTAGCGAACACAACGCACACAAAAATAATGATCTGCAGTATGTTGGTTGGTTATCGCTCACTCGTCATTGGTCGGGGCCTGCGGTTGGCTTGGTCGCTTTGATTAAAGTCCCACTGAAAATCGTTATAAACTGAGTGGTAGATCTAAATAAATTTATTTATTTATTTATTCAGGTAGTATAATTTTTATTTTGATAATAAAATGAAACGGTATATTATTTAAAAAGTGAAATGAAATTAATGAAAATATTCAAACAAAAACTTAGAAAACCAGAAAATGACTAAAAGAAAAAGATTGAGCCCAATCCATAATATTCGTTGTTACACCCCTTCTTGTGCATTCTCTTCGACAACATGCTTTAAACTTTCACCCCTTGATAATCTAGCAAAGTTCGCGGCGTCAGTTGATGTATTATATTATTTAGAAGGTCGCCTTTTTGGCGTCTCTCGTAATTGCACCTCGCGCTCCTAATTGCCCCGGTGCACCTTGGAGTAGTCGCTGATGAGTTGCGCGGTCACGAACAAGAATTCAGTCTCAGATCGCCGAGGAATTGAAGCACATTCCACAACACTCGCCGTTTATGGAGGAAACATTCCAGAGGTGTGAAATGAATTATATAAAGCCAAGTCCGCCTATTGTTCGCGTGCTGCCTGGGCCAGGTATCGACGCTCGGGGGGGGGGGGGGGGGGATCTGACACCACCAGGAGATGAAGGAGGAGGGTCCATTAACGGGATGATTGTAAGAATCATTCCTAGACCTGTAATTAAATTAGTGGGTCTACGCGGAATAAAGAGGTGAGCGCCATGTGGGCGATGCTTAGTTAGCAGACATTCAACATGTTGATTGTTTTGTTAGAGCAGTGTGTGTAATGTAAGCCGGTTGTTCGTACTTTATAGGTGATTTATTGGTAATTGTTCAGCCTAGAAAGAGCTCACACCTCCCTCACATAACGCTGAAGTGTGAGCAGGTAATGCCACAACTTTAAAGCGGGTGATTCTCTAAATTAGTGATGTAATTATAACTTTTGGGATTATACACTCTCATAAAAATGTTGTGTAGAGTATAATGATCGTCACATCGAGAAACTCTTCTCTATAAAGTCTCGTGTTTTTTTAGATGAATACAGTGGAGTAGTCTGAAACCAACACTGAAACTTTAATGAAGGAGCTACAACAGACACCAGGGAAATAGAGCAAAAACTGTTAGTTGCGTTCTTGAATGAAATACAATTTCTTGCACAGATGGGATCGTTTTACTGCTAAGGCCACTACAGGTGGAAAGCTGTACCTATGAGTTCTCGAGGATCCAAAGTGCTCGCATAAAATCAAAATATAATTAATTTCAGTTTCAGTTTAATTAAGTTTATTTTGAACTTAGTGGGATTAGTTGGAATCAATATATGTAATCAGAAAGCAACGAACATTGCACCAGATTCTTCTTCAAATTAAAAATCTTTGGTCTTAGATCGAACCGTCGACGTCGACGACCCGTATTGGAGAAGCACGGTGTATCTCGTAAGCTACATCGGTAACCGTCAGTGAATATATTGATATAGAGATATATTGTTTCAACCCCCAACTAAATCAAAACAACGGTAAACTGAGGGCAAGCTCCACGCAGACGCAACCCACCATGCCGATGCCGCCAAGGACTTGGACCGGACAGGTACCGGCCTAGGTGTCCGAGGACAGATTGCCCCGCTGTGAGGGAGGGGACGACGCCCTGGGTGGCACCACTAGCACCCCGGGACGCGCGTCTCAGTACCAGAGGTGTTGGGCGAGGAGAGGACCTGAGTTTAGTTCCCGCGGCTGACACAATAACATGCAAGGACATGTACCGGCCTAGGTGTCCGAGGACAGATTGCCCCGCTGTGAGGGAGGGGACGACGCCCTGGGTGGCACCACTAGCACCCCGGGACGCGCGTCTCAGTACCAGAGGTGTTTGGTTTGAGTGGAACCGAGTTCGATTCACGATTCTGTCACCATAACATATCGTGCTCGCTGGGGAAACATAGATAAACAATTAGAGAGTTTCCATATTATTAAAGTTGATGTCACAAAATAGTAAAAACAAAAGATATCTCGTAGTCAGACACCATAGCGGCTATTCTTACTCAGTTGAAGATTTTTTTTATAGCTAAGCACAGTAGAATCTATTATACCATTGCAATAAGATTTGCATTTCTACGAAATGTAAAACATTTATTTGTTATACCAACATAACAACAATGAATTATTGTCAACGTTTAAGTGTATGTTTGAAATGAGACTTTTGGTTGGAAAAAAAAAAAAAAAAATGATTCATTTTTAAAGTATTTTAAGCTACTTCGAAATGATCGAAATAAAATGTTATACTTATGAAGACTTTCTTCTACTCCATGACATCTGTGCAAAGTTCCGTACCCTACATCTATCAAAAAGCTAGTCCCCAAAGAACAATCGAATTCAATTTATACAAAGCGAATATGTGTTTCGTAACGAGATTGTATAGCACACGAAACCGACTAATTGCAGTGAAACAAACTGATTTACTGGGCAACCCTCACTATCTTCCCTCCAAGTCTATATGGTAATTTAAGTCCACCTCTCATTATCGTCCAAGATTTCTACCCTAGCATCCCCACCCAAAAACCGATCACTACTGATTTATACGAGCGCTTTTTTTCCACTCGAATATATTGTTATACGTGTTTGAGAAAAATGTCGCGGAGTATTTTCATGTAAATCCGAGCGTTTTTTCCCTATACGTGACGTGTGTTTTGTATGCCATTGTCTGGATTGGGCACTCAACCGGTGTGTTTTGATTGTTGCCCGCGGCTAGCCGAGATCGTCCGTCAGTCCAGACCCATTGTTAGTCGGGCATCAATCGCAGGCTCGCTAGAGATCCACGGAATAAAATATAACAGCCGACTCAGAGTTTAGACGCTGTTGTGTTTTTTATTCCGAGGAAGGTAGGGTGGAGAGGTTGATGCCAGCAGCTCATCGCATCATTACATCCCATCATGTCGAATCTGTTTGGTAGTGGGTTCTGTTATGGTCGATGGGGATCAACTCAATGGCTCGATACTTAGTCTAACTGAGCTTGTTTCTGTAAACAGTGTGTATATTTTATCGCTCATAATTGAAATTGACCCGCGTGTACCAATTGCGAATTATCTTTTACACAGTTTTAGATCAGTGTTAACTCTTAGTTTTGCTTCCACTAGAATTGATCAGTTTTTAGGGCGCGATAGCTGTCATAAGTTTGTTAATTTCTGTCGACGGTGATAAAAAATGCGTGCTCCAGCCACGTGCGCCCGCAGGAGGGGGCAAGGGGGGCATTGCCCCTACCCCCTGGACAAAGCACATGAAATAAGAATTTCAGTATTTATATCAATCAGTTGAAACGAAAATAAAAAAATAAAAACATGGGAGGCAATATATTTTGAAGGTTTCCTTTAAGATTTTTTTTTGTAGTTTTCTAATTTCGAGTATAGACTGCACAAAATTTAAAAATTTGATATTGTATTCAGCCCACTAATTCTATTTTCTAAAATCCACCAAACGCATTCTAAAAACCTGATGTTCAACATTTTCGTCTGCGGGGCTAACTCTCTCCAACCTGTGCTTGCCCAACGAATGTACAAATTGTAATTTTGCCCCCTTCTGCCAAAATTCCTGCGGGCGCCCATGGTTCCATCTTTGGCTTTTTTTGGAGTCCCCCTTTCTCCCCTATTCACATTTAACTCACTATCACGATTTTATTATCTGAAGCATTATATCGGTCAACATTTAAGAAGACACACAAAATTAATATAAATCCACACAAACGACACATATATAGGCCTATATTTCTCGACGATATCACGCAAGACTCTATAATTTAGTAGTAATTCAGACCGAATATGTTTTTGTATGGGTTTCACAATCACATTACCTGGTTTAAATACCCACACACGTACTCGCCTTATAAACAGCACTTATCATAAAGGTGTGTGTTTTGTAATGGCCTTACTTTATTTCAATAATAATTAGTCTCCTCATCCCGTCTTGCGGAATACGGATGCCTCATTACTACGAACGTAAACACATATTATACTTCCTCCCATCTCGGCATATTTACTTGACATATTAGTCTTACATTAGCAGGTAAACCCAAGACAAACATAACAAGAAGCCGTGTGCCAGCGTGCGGTGTAATAACATGGAGTAATGCAGAAGTGCGCGGCGCGAGCTCTTGCGGGCGGAACATGAACTACTCACGTTCATAATATTATAACGGTTCGAGCACAATGTAAAATGTTCATTATTGCGACACCTAAACTTGGCAGTTGTTTATGGAAGCAAATGTTGTATATAATGTGATTTATCTAAATAACTTCAGTAAATTTAGTTTTGTAAGGGAAATTTAATCAACTTTGTTCAATATGGCTTAATACACACAGAAAAACAGTATGTGTGTGTGTGAAGGGATGTTAACGACCTTGAATTTTTCAGGCATGATTACAAGTGGCGGGGTTCGAATCTGGGGAGAATTATAAAATAATTAAAAATTTGTCGAGATATTAGTCCATCTCTTGGCTTCCTGCTTTCCAATTATTTTTAAAAACATCTCGCCAACAAACTAAAAACTCTTACATTTTGTACATTCTATCCATGTTGTCTCTGATGTTTGTTTTGCTTCTTGAACATTATATCATTCTGTTTTGTTAGCATTTATCTACGGTTTGTGGTTCTTCCTCTTCCTCATCTATACGCCACCGGCAACAACACCACAGACACGATATAAATTAAGCTCAGCTACCAATACCGTAAACCTCATCTGAAATACAAAAAAACGTATATTTTTTCGCCAAACTCCGTTTTCCAGGGTCTTCTAACGGCAGACTTAACACGTATAATGAAATTCGTGATCTCCTTTCGATTGTAATTTCCAACACGCCCAAACTTGGATTGTTACCTCTCCCTTTAATAAAAGACCACGTCAAGTGACCAAACTTTAATTCACATCAAGTCTCTTTGAATTGTTCGACTTTCGACACGATTGTTAGATCTATTGAATCAATTTGTTCGATTGTGCCTTCACTCTGTCTATACGTGCTGCACGGTTGAGGATATAATGCATACGAATTATTTCAATTCGACACAGTCTTTCGTTTAGTTGTGCCTTTCAATCCGTATGTCCGTCTATCTGTACTCACAGATTATCGACGGCTGATAGAAGGCTGTAAGACCTGATGAATAAGGATCTGTTTAAACGTCCTGCTCCATTGTAACTTGAACAAAACAATACAATTGAATTAGCAGCCATTGTAACAAGATCCACTGTATTGTAAGCAGACACTTATGTTTATGATTGGACTCACGTTGGATTAAGCTAATCAAGTCAGAAAGGTTTGCTGTTTACGAGGTAATTAGTTTAGCGAAGGCTCCATTCCCTTCCATCCACGGCACATAATAATATACTATAGCTGAGCTGTACCTGTTTTCTTGCCAACCGATAGCTCCACACAAGAATATAACTATATATAAACGCATTTCAACAATTGCAATGTACGCCTTCTCTGAATATCAGCATCGATTTGCAGAGATGTTGAACAAATATATTTTGTTTCTAGGCCAATTGCAATGTTTTCATCGCACTATCAATGAATTTGATTTATTTATTAAATGTCATTTATTCAATAAGTTAAATAAGTTAATTAAAGACTGCTAAAGGGAAAAATCAATGCGTGAATACAAGACAAGTTAAAAACAACATGAAAATTGTTATAAAAAGAAGACGTTGTATAACTATCTCTTGATATTAAATTGAACACAAAATAAAGAAAATGTTGGAGACAATACAATTTAGACACAATATTTTCACGAAACTGTATTACTCTGTGCATTGCTATCTCGCTATTTTATTTTTATTTTATTTTATTATTATTTATATTTATTTATTTGCTATAGTGTGTATCATAATACGGAATAAAAACCTTTTTTTTTATTCACTATTTTTTTTCTCTAGATTTCGCTGAATTGTGTAATTTTTCATGGGATTGTTCCTTGCATGGTCAATTTATCTTTATCACACTTTTTTTATATGAATTACTTAAAATAAAACAAATAAGATTGTGTACTACTGTTTACGACTAGAAAAACGCCAATGTTGTAGCTAAAATAAAAATTGGTCGCTAAATTATGTACTGCCTTTCTTATAAAATTAACATTAATTATTTATTTAAAAAAAATTAAAGCAGGAAGTACAAAACATAACTTTCTCTAATTCTTTCATTATACCTCATTCCTCACATATTTACATTAGCCATGAACTAATCCCGTGCATCTTTTGTTTCCAGGTAAGAACGCAATGAAATGACGTCATCCCGTCCCATAAACTGGGATTTAATTTCAAAACCGGGAGTAATCATCCTGACCTGGAATTGCATTCAACATTGTAAGGTGTGTACTTTAATACCTGCCATACGATCCACACAATGCACGATATTAAACTCGACACTTTATCCGCTGCACTTGACAAGGGATTAACTTATTACAAGTGATGGGCATAAAATTACGAATTAAGTTTTCCGAGTCTTACCCACGCACGCATGGCTTAACCTCGAGTGATACTTGGATGGGATTATTCGGTGAATCACGCTAATAGTGTAAGATATATCATCGAGGCGGGATAAGAGAACGGCCTCCCAGGTCCACTAGGTATCACTGACACTCGTTCTATGGGCAGATCAATGTGATCAAACATTCAATTATTTAAGGAGACAAGGGGACACTAATCGAAACTTTTCTTTGGGTGTCCCGTTATCCTCTCCCGGTCAATCCTACGTAATAGGTTTCGGGTTCGGTTCCCGGTGATTGGCTGATGGGATAGATAGGGAGAGTTTCAAGTTATCTAATAACAAATGTTCATTGTTGATGACAACGCCAACGTATAACACGTCGGTGAAGAACAAAATGTTTACAATGAGAGATGTTGATTAACTAGAAAAACGCTTAAGTCCCGCCGCGTTGTTGGATGAGCGTAATTGGTGCATTGAGCTACCATGTGTTATGCGGAATTTTCTGTTGTTCTGTGGAAAAAATCATTATTAAATTGACATTTTTTAGAATTAAATTAAATAAAATAAAAAATTAACTTTATTTTTTTAATTTTTTTAAAATTTAATCGTAATTGTTTAAAAAAATCGTAAAATTGAAATTTGTATAAGAAATAATTTCTTGATTGCGCTCAAATTTAACAATAATATATTAATTATAAAATGAAGGTTCTGCGAAAAAATCATTTCAATCGATAAAGCATGTAGGTGTTATAAGTCAAAGAATGTTTAAAAAAAAAAAAACCCGTAAAATTTCGATTTTATGATAAATATTTTTTTAATTGCGCTCAAATTTCACAGAATATCTACATTCATAAAATAAAGGTTCTGTGCGAAAATTATTAAAATCGAATAGAGCATGTAGGTGTCATAAGTCGAAGAAATTTTTTAAAAATCGTAAAAAAATCGTAAATTGCGATTTTCAATTAGAAAAATTTTCCGATTGCAGCTCAAAATTCGTGGCAGTTCTAAGTTTAGGATTTCCGAAGGCCTCCATAAAATTTCATCGCAATTGGAGTATCGGTTTAGCCGGAATCGTGTGGAAACAGACAAAAATACAAAAGAAAAAAAGAAAGAAAACAAAACATTCCGGATTTTTTCCAGTGTAGTAGAAAGGAATCTTTCAGCTTCGCTCGACTACGCCATCCAACTATTAAGCAAACTCCGGCGATACCCAAAAGAGAGAGCAAAGCTATTTAATGAACATATCGTCGAAGAAGAATGCAATACAAATAATTATACATTGTTATTGTAATATTACTATATCATACTTTTCTTAATAGTTAATTGTTTTATGTCTGAATTTAGACGATTAGTTTTATTTAGTTGTCCTCCTATGTAAATCAGTTTTTATAACTGAATATGATAGACATTATTTATTTAATTATTTAATAAAACATAAAACAATAAACTGCAATGATCATTTTGGTGGAGGCGCCGGGTCCTACATTTTCCAAGTATCTGGGGGTCTATAGCCACCCGCCTTACTCACAGAGTCACCAAACAAATTAGTATCATCCTTGTTGAAGGATGTCAACAAACACACGCATGTCTATCAAACGCAGTGGTTGTTTTTTATCGTGAGACGGGACACACGCACAGACGGACATACAGAGAACTGATGCTTATAATGGACGCTTCGTTACATAATATGATGTTCCTCTTACATAGTCCGGTTTGGGTTAGGGTAAACATGACTGTTATCAGAACGGAATTTCGGCATGGTACGTTTTCTTGCGAACTAATTACGAAGAATGGTAAACAAGAACAAACACTTATGTATGACTATAATTACTTTAAACAATGCTACAAAGTATTGGCCATTACATGAATTCATGGAAAAGATGCGTAAACATGGGCAGAGGTTGGAGTGGCGGTTGCAAGTTTTAACGCGTAATGATGTATAGAAATGGGCATGTAACTCTGTGTAAATCCAATGACAAAACTGGATAAAGGTTCCGTCAAATGCAATTTTAAAATCTGCCAAGAAGAAACGAATATATTTGTGTAAAGGTTCCCACATATAATTTTGCGTTTGAAGTGTCACATAGTAACTTTGTAACTTAAATTTATTTTAGATATAGTTCAATTTTTACAATTTTAAATATTTAACAAAAAGCGAGTAAAGTTCAATAACATTTTTTTTGTAGGAAACGAAACTTTACAAATTGTTTTATATATTATGTATATCGATGGGCATGGAGGCAAAAAATACATTTTTATTATATCAGGCTGAAAGTATTATGAGGGAGCGAAGCTCATCTCTTAAGATCACTTGTATAATTTACAAATCTCCGCCCGTCTGTGCGTATGTCACGTCTCACACACAATACCATTTTTTTTTTAAAGAAGCATATTTTCTTCAACTCGGCACCTACACCAAAAATTTGGAATATGACAGTTTAATTTTTGCACTCTTCTTCGACAATCTGTTGACTAAGTGGCTTCGCTCACTATTTTGCTCACGTGCTTGTCTTGAAGCTACTCAAAACGAAGTCCGCCATGACCTCTGTGTGCAAGTGTCCAATGCAAGAGCGGTCCTGTCTGTGAAGTGCAGATCTCTGTCCACCGTAGAGGCCACACACAACGTTCGGCATTAGCATACAGACAGGAGTTTACCGACTTACGTCCGACTGTCAGACAGACAGACGGGTGACTCTGGACTGTCAACCAGGACCACACCCGATTATGATGCGGTCTTAACTCTTAATATTTTTTTACCTGTCAGGGACAACTGCCCTAGACTACAAGTAAGAAATATATTGTGAGGATGTTTGAGTGCATCCAGCAATTAACATTTCATCGAGAAAAACCTTTAAACATTCACATCACGATTGCTGGTGGTGGGAGTCGAACCGACAACCTCTATAGTATTTGCAGTATCCATGGGTAGCTACCGCTATCGTTGGAAAAGTCTGTAAGGAGTATAGACAATCACTCTTATTGCGTCACTACATTACATATAAACACAAACAAATTAATTAATTTAATATATATAGACACGGAAATAAACATTGTATTGTAAGATTGATTATTTTCAGGAATAATAATTTATTGAAGAATTAAGAAGTTGAACAATTTACAAAATACTCAATAATAACCGGTGTATCAAGTAAAAGTATATACCGAGCAGCCTTTACAAATAAGTATCTTTATTTCGTTTTTCGTCGTTACTTTTTAATTACGTGGTTTTAACTTTTATTATATTTTATCCTGTATGATATCGCGTTTATCGATTGATATTCAGGAAATCGTAAGTTTTATTGTTATGATCATCCCATTGGAGCTTTGAACAACATATCCACCCAGAACACTCGAAGCAGGAAGAAGGTGGCAAGACCATCTACGTCGAACACACATTACATGGACATAATATAGAAAGTGTCAGTTTAGTCTGTGTACGACCTGGCATTTCTAACCTTATATTGTTTCTACACGACCTAAGTGAGTTACTCGGGTATGAGCCTGCGTGTGTCAATGTATGTTGGGCGACCATGCAGGGATGTATGTCCTTGTTAGGAAACCAGTTAGACACAGGTCAGAGATCTCAGTGCCGGCGTCTTTGGGTTTGACTCCTGACAGGGGCACATCGTGAGCTAAGCTGTTATGATACACACATTATACTATTTATAAGTCAAACCACAACTCACATGTATGAAAGGCGACTAGATAGTATGTGGGTGTATGGAATGGATGGTCAGAATCGAATGTCGTTTTCCATTGGTGCAATATCAGTAAACATATTGTACAATTAAAAGCTTAATTCGTTTTACTAACCAATTTTTGAGTGTTTTTACATTGTACTCTTACTTTCCGTGGCAAAATTAGACTGTTATGTAAGAATCTATATTTAGGTTTGTAGTAATTTAATATAACTTAAAAACAGAAAAACGTAGGATACTCGTAAATAAATAAATAAATAAATAAGTTAATTAATTAAAAAATATAGTTTTAAGTTATATATAATATTTTTCCGTATTAAATTGTTTTAACTAGGAAAACGCTAAAGTCCCGCCGCGTTGATGGATGAGCTTTTTATAAAGTTTTTAGACTGCGTGGGATATCTTTACTTTTGCGAGTGCTTTGTTGCTTTGTTTTGCTGCCCACGCATTGTAGGTGATTGTTGTCAAGTTTCTATTGTTTCTTGTCAATTTGTTATTATTTACCGTTAAAACTTATATTAAAAGCTTTATTTCTATGGATTCTGGGTAACTTTGTCAACTTTTTCTTTCAAAAGGTACTTTATCACCATAACCTTAATGTCCATGTATAATATGAACGTTGAAGCCCCACCCGTTTGGTCAGAATTGGCCCAAATGGCACGAAAATATCGCATAAAAATAAAAAAAACTTATATTAATAGCTTTATTTCTATGAATTCCGGCTAACTTTTTTAACTTTTTCTTTCAAAAGGTACTACATCACCATAACCTTAATGTCCATGTATAATATGAACTTTGTAGCCCCACCCGTTTGGTCAGAATCGGCCCAAATGTCACGAAAATATCGCACTAAAAATCGAAAAAAATCGTAAAAGTGCGATATTCATGAGAAATATTTCTTCGATTGTACCCAAAAACAATACACCTCTAAGTTCAGAGATTTCGAAGGTCCCCTCAAATTTTCATCAAGATCGGATATGCCGTTTGCCTGGTAGAGAGTTAACAAACAGACAGAAAAACAAACAAACAAACAAACAAAAAAAAAAAAAAAACACCCGAGCTAAATTTTTTGGGGGTCAGTGAAATTGAAGTCTTCGCTTCGCTCATCCAATTATATTACATTATTTACTCTTATTAGAGAGCACCTCTATGCAGCACTTTGTATCCGTCTGTTTGTGCGTGAGTCACATCTCACGGTAAAAACCAAACATATGACCTCTAGTTGACAAACTATTGTTTTGTTGGTAATGCCCTTTAACAAGGATGATGTAGAATGTTTTTGGTGACCAGTTTAAACATTTCTATACTCGTCACCTCCACCATTAGACACGGGTACAAGCTCACTTTTTTGGGTACTCCCGTACCACTGTTTCATATATTTGTAAGGCGCCCGGTGTATCTACACTGTAAGAGTTGCCCCCTGGCCTAGTAGGCTACTACTTCATGAATACGGATTACACAGACTTGGGAGAAATCTCTTGTGAGGCTGGGCGAGTTATCGAAGGAGTAGAAAGGCGGTAAACCATCAGGGACTATGACATGGGAGGTTAGGGGTTCGTACTCCGCCCTCGGCACTCACGACTTTTCTAAGTTCTTGTCTTTAGGCTTACACCGTCAGTTCTTAAAATAGGTTCGTTCTTACTTTTGTTTAGTGTTAAATTTAACTAGCCAGCACCCCTTCTCGAAATAACAAGAATACTTCATCAAATGAAACAGCAGGAAAAAGAGGTATCAACATATTAAAAAACGTGCTTATCCTTCGAATTTAATAACATTGCCACTTTTACTTTCGACGCGTTGCAGAGTTTTCATAGTTCCATTGTGAGTAGCTAACGACAAAACTGTTGCATTCGTAGTTTTTAAACTAAACTTAGGATATGCATGGAATTTTTATCTACCACCTTTTCCCATTTAAAAAAATATTTACTTTTCTGAAAATATATTCAACTAGCCATTTTTACATGAAGTTTTATAAACAAAATAATAAAGAAACTTGAAGAAATGGGGGTTAAGTATTAATTTTTTAATATAACAATTTTCGATCAAGGAGTGCCCGCTGTAATTTTTACTACGAATGCTTGTTTCACATTATTTTAATATATTTACGGTATAAAACGATTTTTGGAACAAAAATTACGAACGTATTCAGGTCAAATTTCGGTTCTTCTAAAATTTAAGAAAATGTGTGCATGCATCAACATGATTTTGTGGTAAATTCTCCTTGGTAGATATCGCCATGAAAGTAATTTGTACTATCCATTAAAATGTAACACTTATTCTAGGAGGGTATTCAAATAAACTAATAGTGTTCATTGTACACTGTAGTAAAAACTACACATTGTTAAAATTCAAAAGCAATAACAATAATTTATCACAAGATAAATATATAATTCTCATATTGGTACGCGGACTAATTCATATTGATTACAAAATGTAGTTGGCAAATAGTCCCGATGATAAATTCAAAGCTAGATTTGCAAACAGGTTTCTACCCTCAGTTCTACCAAGCCATAAATCAGTCAATATCTATGTTCAATGTTCGTTTACCTCTTCCATCATGCTGTACATTCCAGTCCACCAGCCATTACCGTTAACCTCTGACCTCAGAGAGAGTATTTATTCCTAGCGTTTACTTGCTTGTGTGTTTAATGTGCTACTAGGTTAGGTGTTGCCGCGCAAGGTGCAGATATACAGCCTCGTATCTCTTGCCAGCAACGCGTGCACACGTGTTTAGCGTAAAGTTGAGGAAGAAAATTCCTCACGGTGACTAAAGTTTGGAACGTGTTTGCTTCCAGTGTGTTTCCTGGTATTAAATTTGGTTTAAAAAAACATTTAATCATTTCTTTACCCAAAATGAAATAGAAATAAAAAACTATAGATTTTTAAACCTGACCACAATTTAACATTACGTCGTAATGAGCGAGTAATTCATTATAAACTTAATGTACATCTGCGATTGCGTACTCTACGTAATTTTTTAGAAATTCGTATTTTTTTTCTAGTACCACTAGATTTTATCGATTTATAGCATGTAATTTTCTATCGATTGTATTATAAACCGTATAATTTGCTTTGATTGTACTCCAACAATAAACATTTCAGTTCTTCGATTAGACAATCAATCGATCACAAAACTTCTGACACGGTCAAGATGTACTTCGCAGAAACCAGCAGACAGCACGTCGTTATTAGACAGCACCGTTATTATAAATTAAAGTCAAAAATTGTAGGTGTAGGGGGACTTGAAGTAGCTTTTGATATTTTAAAAATTAATTCTATAGACATAAACAGGGTGTCTACAAATTTTCCATTACAATTTTCCCTGACTTTCCCAGGTTTTAAAGACGGAAAATAATATTTTTCCAGGCTGCAAATTTGGCTTTCCTGCGCGTTATAATGGAGGGAACAATTGTTTATAAATTCATTGTCGATTTCGGCGGGAATTTTAAATAACAGACAAGGCAAAATAATTTAAGAATATTGTTTAAAAAATTGAGAATTTCTATTTTCAGCAACAAAAAGGTATTGAAATTATTAAAATATTGACTTTTGAACATTTCTTGTAAAATTCCAGAAAAACGACAAAACTCCCTGACTTTTCACTGACTTTTCCAGATTTATTAAATTCCCTGACAATTCCAGGTTTTCCAGTCTTGTAGACACCTTGAAAAAAGATCATGCCAATCCCTTTTCGCTTAAGTTAAAGTTAAGGCCACCCTCGTAGGGTTTATGTGTCGTGTATGTGATGTTAAATAAAGTGGCTCCTTCAATAATCTGTTTTTTTAGTTAGTGTAAGGCCGCGTCCTTCCCAGAAATTTCTCCATGCAGCCACAGTTTGAGCGTGACGAAAGACTGGCATCGGGTAATCAGATAAATGAAGACACCCCGTCTATATTTATAATTTAATAACACATCCAACTATAATCACTCAAAATAACAGGCTGATCATTATTTAAATTACATAGATTTTAAGATTAATGTGTTGGCTAAGTTGTAGTTTGTGGCTCGGAGCTAAACGCCGACCTAAGCGCCATATGGTTGGTGATGGTCACTGTACCGCAGACTAGAGATGCAACATACGATGTGGCTGCCAAGTAGTCGGACATCAATCAAAATGTCCCAGGACGGAATGTGACCAATGACGGGTGGATTGACTGTGACGTGATACGTGATATGTCGTATACGTGATGAGTTATACGTGGTGGTGTACGATACGTGCCAGCAAACAGCAATCCTGACTGAAAGTTTTATCCAATGCACGAGCTTCAGTCTTATTTTCAGTTCTAGGACAATCCCTTCATAACTATATTTTCTTCCCTTCATAAACTAAAGGGAGTCACCTAAAAAACTGGGCAGATTTCTTCCAAAATTAATAATATTAACCTAAAAAAAAGGCCCCTCTAAGATTCTTCAACCCTTATTGTCAACAGATATAGGGAACTCATGTCGTAGCGCGCCTGAATCGTCTCACTTACAGATCAGTTTTGATCCCTGCCACCGATAAACCCGAATGAAAAGTTTTTAATTGATTTTATTTTTATTTTTTGAATTGAAAAAATGTTTTTTATAAGAACAAAAGCAAATGCTGCCCTTGCCTTTCAAAAAAGCCCTTGGATTTTTTTCTCTCAACTATCCACACCCCAACTTTGTTAGTCACCTGATTATGACACTTACAATTTGTCTCTGAACTAGTTAGTTAATGCTCTACCTCTGACCACTTCCTGTTATCCTGCTACAATAATTCCGACGAGGATTCCGCCCCATGGATAAGACCCCACGCGGTGTCTTGACAACGCACTCATCAATCATTGTGCCAGACTTGAAACATTTCGCCGAAGACGTTTTTAGTACGATTTGCGGTAAAACATTTGAAAGGCTGTGACTTTACGTGTGGCGCTCAGTATTTTCCATCAATCACAAGTGACGCAGCTCAGACATTTCTCACCTATCACAAGTGTCTTAGCGAAGACATTTCTCACCTTGTCCAACACTAAGGGCTATCGGAACATGGGATACGCATAAAAACTGTCAGTGGTCGAAACTCGATGTAATATTTCCAGTTTGAACAGAAAGAAAAACAAGATTTAAAAATAATTCTCACTGAAGGAGTTTCTGGTAAAAATACACAAGTTTTATTTTTAAACGAACTTCGTTTTTCACTTTTAACCTCCATGTTGGTTTTACAACATAAATAATGACGATATTGAAATATAAAATTAGGGAGAAATGTTCAAATAAAGTTTCACTTGAACACGTATATTTTTCTGAGTTTGGTTTAGAAAAATGTTGATTTTAAAACATTTTCCAATATGATAACAGAGTTGACGTTTTTTAAACTTACTTTTTTTAAATTTATTACCAAAAATATCTAATAAAGTTGGTATTCTCTTACTGTAGTAGGTTTGTTAATGATTGCTTCACACACAATAATGTTTGAAATTAATCACTTTAATGATTAACTACTTGACCACAGTTTCAACAAGGTGGAGCATCCAAATAATAATCACAAAACTAAGTCACAAAAAATAGAGTTGAATGTTGATTCACTCTACGTTAGTTAGTTATTCATCTTAAGATTATTGTGGGTGAATGTATTAAGCATAGTTTCTTAACTCTAAACATGTGTTCCTTGTATTCTTTTAATCATTAGAGCGCATTGTGTATTGCAAGTAAACTCTGAACACAAGATCGTACACACACATTACCGTTAATCTTGTGGATGATCACCAACCATTTCTCAATTAAAATGCATTCAGAGTACAAGAGCAAATGAACGAGGAATGAACAATCCATGAAACCACGATATCAACAAGAAAAAAGTATATCAGTGCCTTTTTAAATTTATCTGAACATCGCTAGTCTTGAAGAAACAATTTATGCCTAATTATAACATTGACAATGTATATCCTCATTTCAACCAGTATTTTAATTTTCTCCAAACAACATATTACAAAATTGGATCGAATTTATATATTTTTTCAATCTTCGCCGACATTTACCTAATTCTTTCAACGGTTTCACAAAATTCAATGTTTCAATTTTTCCCTTGTGTCTCAAAAAAGTTCGAATGTATTTCATATTTTAAATTTCGCACACATTCACTTATATTAAATTATATAATTCATTCATATTACTTTCCTACGATCTTTGATTTCATCATTATTTATTTATTTATTTATTTATTATTATTTATTTATTTATTTATTTATTTATTTATTTATTTATTTATTTGTTAACACTTGAATACATCATTGCTGAAATTCAACATAAATTATCAATTATCAATTATCTTTCAATATACTCCTACATTTTCACTACCTGTACCTATCTCCCTCCGGTACTCAACATGTAAAATATAAATACATTCCTCAGGTTGATTTATTCCCCTCCCCCCCTCCTTTATTTTCTTCGAGTCTGTAAGCCACAATAACAACCCACACCTCGATAACTACAACACTCAACTGATTTGTCCTGCTGATCAACAACTGTTACATTCACCCGGTAGTCATGTCTCCTACTCCGTCATCCATCTTGTATCCTCGAGATTGTAGACCATGCAGGCAAGACCTCGCCAGTTGCCCCCCTAATCTCGCATCAATCTCCGATAGTGTTGCCCAGGTAGGGGGGGGGGGGGGGGGCGATGAGAAATGATATCACAAGTACAGGTGATGATGATGAATGCTCTCGCGCGAGGCATTGCCAATGAAGCCTCCCTCAAGGAACGCCGAGCATGCGAAGAACATTCTTCACAGAGCGATCTAGCGATTGATCTTGTGCATCCGAACTCAAATGACCGTCATATTTTTATAAATTATATATTCTTAAAACAATCTTAGTCTAGGTAACATAAATCAAAGTTATTAAATCTTAGATACGATCTACGTCATCGAATACCACAAGATGAGCATTAATAAGGAGTGAGTCTGTATGGGCTAACAGAAGTGCCCCAGTTCGGGTCACTGACTTGTAAGGAGTTAGGATATCTGGGGGGGGGGGGGGCTTGGAATAAACCTACAGTTAGGATTGCCGGTAGCTGAGATTCACCGACGAGCTCTCGAGGAGACTAGCGTCGCGTCAAGAGCTTCCGCTATCGGTTTAAGGTACTTTTACTTTACTTGACAAAGAGAATATACAATAGTCGTGGAGTGGGAGTTATCAGATATCCTCGAAAAATTTGATAACTTTTTTAAAATTTAAACTTGTAAGACTGTTGGATGAGCTCGACTTGATTAAGCATTAATGCGGAATGAAAGGGTTTAGTCTATAAAGTACCATTTGTACTATAAGAAGTAATGGTTTCCAAAAATATGTAAAGTTAAAATGTAAACATGTATATTTCGAAGTAAGATAGTATATTATAAAACCACAAAACTGAACTTAAACCTGGGTTACTTACTTTTATTCACGATATTTCGGGGACTCCATGTCCTTCCTCAAGCATCGTCCATGCCCGAAAATATCGCGAATAAAAGTAAGTAACCTTAGTTAAAGTTCAGTTGAGTGGTTTTATAATATCTGGTATGTTCATTGTCGTCATTGCTTATTACTGCTTCATTTTTCTAGTAACTGACTGTTAATATGCCATAAAAGAAAATATGAAGTAAAGCAACCCAAGCTTATGAAAAGAGACATTATTGAGCGAGCGTAGCGAGCGTCTCCACTTGACTCTTATGGCTCGAATGTCTGTTTTTTTTTGTTTGTTTTTGTTTTTTGTTTTTTTTCTGTTACTGCTTCGATACAGGTCGCACCGTTTCTCTGATCGACCTGAAATTTTTTACACATGTACATACCACCTAGGCGGGTTGCTGTATAGTTTTTGAACAAAATCCGATCGTTGGTTATAAAAAATAAAAAAATAAAAAAATAAAAAAATAAAAATGTTCCGATCGTTATGAAATTTTGCAGGGTCAATAAGTACAACATTCTCTCCTATTTTCTGAATTTTCAGCTCAATCGGTCAAGACCTTAAAGACTTTTTGTAATCATAATTCGAAAAATGATGTTAAAAAATGAAGGAGGCAGTGAAGATACAAAGATACACTTTAGAAGGCATGAGGTGAATTAGTACAATGCAAAGATGTTTGAATAGTATAAAATATCCAGTTAGGCCTACAGTTTGTGTGGGGCCTTATGGGAATGTCGTACTCGGGTCATGTTGCACGTACCGGTGCTCGCTCAACAACGCGTCCAACTGAGCGTTTTCCTAGTATTATTTATGTTATTAATCGAAAAAACATATAGACCTGTATGGGATATGGTAGACCATGCACTGAATCTTTTATAATATAATACCAACACATGAACTAAAATGATTAATAAAAAATCAGTTTCGAGCTGATGTAGAGAACGAGCGGCAACTAAGAGTTAGGTTGGTATGTCTGACCCGGCCATGACGTCACCACAAGACTTCTTACGCCGCGACAACAGAAGACAGCCATCTCCTACCGTGTAAAACAAATTTGATTAAACCCGGATCGCCCCTTGTCGTTCTTCTCCGTGATCTGTCGGCAATAAATCAAACACAAGAGATGAGTCTGATACGAACACGTCCCCGACACGTCGTTGAGCGTGATGGATCGAGGTGCATGGCCAAGCAAAACGACGGCCATTCGCTTTTCCGGAGGCGAATTTCCCAAGAGCTTTTCAATACTTCTTATCGGAATACCGACTAGACTGGAGGAATCGTTACAGATTCCGAGAACGTAGCTCTGGTTTGAGTTGCGATGTTGATGGTGGTCTCGACCAATCCGAGACGGGGAGGGAAATTGTAACCGGGAAACTCGACATTTTCCAGTGTGGATGACTCTTCCCGAGAAGGTCCGCTATGAGCGACTCGTCATTTCACGACAACTACATAGAGACTCAATTCTCATGGATTGTCGCCTCTTGTCTTTTTATTTGTCTGTCAGCAGACTAGAGCTCAAACGGTTTTTGTTGTTTTTGTCGGCCTTCCATTTTTGAAAAATTCAATGTGCTCGCTAGGGTTATAGAAGATTTCAGCAATGTTTACGAAATTTTGTAGTTTAGTTGACAAGAGCACTGCAACAACATTCAATATAAAATTCTAAACATTTTGCTCTCGTCAACTTTCAAAATATTATTTTTTGTAAAGCATACGTCTTATTGAGTAACATAAATGTCTAATATTTAGAGTCTTTCTCACCCTGTATTAACTTACTAACTTTGTTGTTATTTGAGAATAATAACAATTGATAAATATATAATTATCCATTGTCTTATTATTATAATTAATCATGCGATTTTATTGTGAATACTAAAATCAAACAAGTTATGTTCAAGGTTTATCGAGGCAAATTTTTAAAACAATTAATTAAGAAGAGCTATCTTATATACTTTTGATCAATATTTTTAAAACTAGATAAAGTTCAATGTGACCCAACAACACACAACCACTTCAAGTCTATGCAAACTATCTGGTGATACACCGTGACTTGCATGTCGCTAGATCTCGCGTATTGATGGTCTTCCCCACCCCTCACAGACAACGTGCATACAAAATAAATGAGCCCCCTCATCGGATGTGGCAAGTTCATTGTGCAGTCAACTCAAGCGTTTGATGGGTGCATTCTCGACTACCCCACAACCCCTAACTAAATGAATCCGCACTTTCCATCGTCGACTGGCATCTCTCTCCTATCCTCCCCTACCTATACTTTCCCCACCTTTCATGGGCCATAACAATTTTACCAAACCGGAAAACACAGTCCCCCACTGAAAATCAAACATGTGCCTTTGTGACTACTCTAAATACAAATTTTTTAAATTTTATCTATTAAGTTTTTTGGTTACTATAGTTACCAATAAAATGACGGGGCTTATTCAGACATAAATGTTCTCCCACCTTACACCAGAGATATAATTTATATAACACTAAATACAGGGCAAATCTAGATATTTTGAGTTTTATTTCAAAGTTTTAAAATACAAAATTACTAAAAAATAGTAATTTTAAATGTTTATATTAATAATTATGAATATTTTTTGTGGGAAGCCTGCCCAGGGTGTAGTTAATGCCCCTCTTCAGGAGTCTAACTAGGTACGGTATGTTGAGGATAGAACAGTCACTCAACGATAGAACAGTTGTGAAGGGATGTCCGAGGGCTGTTTAAGAGGACTCAATCCCTTGCATTCGCAATAACGACCGAGGAAAACCTCGGAAAAAAACTTCAGTCAGGATTTCAGAGAATAAGTTGGTCTAGTTGATAACAACAAACAAACACACACTCGCATAATGGGGCTAATTAGTCGAATGTAATCATTTTTTAATTTAGTGGTTCAATTTGATATTTTTTTTTTATTATTTTTTTTCCTGCAAGTACTCGTCTATATCACCAAAAGATTTGTATTTTTTTCTAAAATTCAATTTACCATCTTATTCTCAACAGAATTGGCTACGTTCCTTGTTTCTCCATCTAATTTTCAGCATCCTGATAAAGTATAGACCTAGTAAACCGTGAATTCTTAGTCCTCCCCCTCCGCTAGGCCTAGCCCAGATTCAAGAAACAACATGCATGTATGTATGTATGTATTTATTTATTTATTTATTTATTTATTTATTTATTTAACGACGGTCCTATTCAGTTATACAAACTGAATACCGATGGGGTGGGAATAATACATACACAATTCGTTCACGTACTCAATTGTGCACGATACAAGAATGAAATACGTTTTTTAATGATTAATTAATCGTGTTTATAATTTGAGATCTCTTGTCTAGACATAGCATTACCAGACATTCCGCTACACACGACACTTCACGATTGACCTCGCTCCGTCAATATTACATTCTAAACCATGCACATGAAAGTCACACCGGACGGAATGTACTTAACTTTGTGTAGATCGCATGTTAAAGTGTGATATTTCTCTCTGCATCGTGTCGCGGTAGGGGGTCGCTTACATGTTACATGCACGTCTCAATACCCCGCATTCCCCTAATATAGACACCATGAGTATTCAGCACTAGACTTTCTATACCGCGTGTACGTCGCATGCGAAGAATACGTGTTTCGGCACGATCTCGTGTTGTGCAGGTTGCCCCACCTTGCCCCGTGTGTCGCCGTGCCCCATCTTCCCCTACTATTAGTTGCCCCACCTTCCCTTACACGTTTCCCCGTGTCCTGTGTGTCGCCTTGCCCCATCTTCCCCTACTATTAGTTGCCCCACCCCCATGTCCCGTGTGTCGCCTAGCCCAATCTTCCCTACTATAACAGAACGTTGTCCTGTGTGTCGCTATACCCCACCACCCCCTGCTATAACAGAACGTTGTCCTGTGTGTCTTCGCTATAACCCCATCCTTACCCACTGACTATAGACAGAACGTTGCCCTGTGTATCCTATACCGCGATCCGGTTTTCCCAGCCTTGCAA